>CM044901.1:38612659-38679301 GCA_024500145.1 Gentiana dahurica var. dahurica
GAACCAGACCCTTATGGCTGTCCCTTCTCTCGAAGAGATCCATGCTACGATTTTATTAATGAGCTCTGATAGTGCTGCTGGTCCGGATGGGTATACGTCACATTTTTTTAAGGCTTGCTGGCAGATCATTAAGCATGATATTGTCTCGGCTGTTGGTGACTTTTTCATGGGAGGGCACCTTCCTCGTTATTTCTCTACATCCACGATCATCCTTCTTCCGAAAAAGCAAGGGGCTGATAAATGGAAGGACTTTCGACCGATCAGTCTCTGCACCGTCTTTTCCAAACTTATCACCAAAATTATCACGCAGCGTTTGAATGCCTATCTTCCCTTGCTGATCGCGGATCAACAGACTGGCTTCGTCCCTGGCAGATGCATCACTGATAATATCTTGTTGGCTCAAGAGCTTTGTAAAAATGTTAATAAAAAGATCCGGAGCCCCAATATTATGCTCAAATTAGATATGGAGAAGGCGTATGACCGCATGGATTGGGGTTTTATAATGAGGATGCTGAGGATGTTTGGCTTTCATGAGCCGTTTGTTGACCTCATTTTCAGAACCCTTGCGGATAACTGGTTTTACATCCTGCTCAACGGTACTCCTTCCACGCACTTTCATGCTACTCGCGGTGTGAAGCAGGGCGACCCTCTGTCGCCTGCTCTTTTTGTCCTTGCCGCTGAGTATTTAGGGCGGCTCATTAATGATTTTATGGATCAGAATCCTGGCATGCAGTTTCACTCGAAGGTCAAGGGTATTCACTATCTTGCTTTTGCTGATGATACGATCCTTTTCACCCGCTGCAACCGGAAAGGACTGAGGGGCATCAAGGAGCTGTTCCACCATTATGAGCTTGTCTCAGGACAACGTCTTAATTCCACCAAAAGCACTTTCATCGGCCATAAGCTGTCGGTAACAAAGGCAGGATGGGTGCACAATATTTTAGGCTTTAAGAGCGAGGATATGCCCTTTCGTTACCTGGGTGCACCTCTTTTTCGGGGTCGGAATCGCATTTTGTTCTACCAGGATATCATTGATAAGGTGCAGAGGAAGCTTCACCACTGGGGTACCAGACTATTGTCCTTTGGGGGCAAGCTTATTCTTCTCAGGCATGTTTTAACATCCATTCCGATTTACATCCTTCAAGTCCTTGTTCCCCCGAAAGAGGTTATTCATCGCATTCATCGCATCTTTAATAAGTTTCTGTGGGATAGTGGACCTGACGGGGGTCGTATTCATTGGAAATCTTGGGATAAATTGTGTACGCCGACATCGGAAGGTGGTTTGGGGGTACGCAGCCTTTTTGATGTGAGTGACACTTTTGCGATCAAGTTATGGGTCCGTTTAAGGCAGAAAAAAGGTATATGGGCTAAAGCTATCTATAATACTTATATTATTGATCAATCCCCGTTGGATGCTCCTGAGCCAACGCCGTCTACACCTATGTTAAATAGAGTTTGGATGATGCGGGATCTTGCAGAGCATGCTATCACTTGGAGAGTAAATGAGGGTAATATCGACTTCTGGAGGGACGAATGGACTACTCTTGACTTGGGCAACCCTCCTCAAGATCGTTTCTGGAAGATTAATGAATTTTGGGTTAACGGCAAGTGGGACTCTCACCTTTTGCATTCTCTTCTCCCCTCGCACATTGTTGAGGAGATTTTGCTTGTTCCAATCATGCCTGGTACAGCTGACGAGCTCATATGGTCCCGTACCCCTGATGGCAGGTTCACCACTCACTCAGCGTGGGACATGACGCGCACTCACCACCCTGAGAACGTTATCTACAAGATGATTTGGAACAACCTTTTACCTCTCAAGATCTCTTTCTTTGCTTGGAGGCTCCTTCATAACATTTTACCTACGGACCCCAACATTCAACGCCGTGGCATCCCTTTAGCAACTAAGTGTTTTGCTTGCTCTCACGGGGAGGACATCCGACATCTCTTTATTGATTGCCCTTTCGCCGTTGCAATTTGGTCCTACTTCATGAATCATTTTGGCCTCAGATTTACACCTACTTCTGGGATTGTGCCGCTTTTTACCTTTTGGAGGAACTCGGCTAGTAGTATTTATAGCCTTCGCCTTATTGTGCCTGTGATTGTCTGTTGGGGTATTTGGGCGACGAGAAACCAGTGTCGGCACGATGATATTCAACCTTCTACTCAGCGGACTATCATTCTTATTGAGCGGGCCGTCAGGCAACTTGCTTTCCGCCGGGATTTGGACGCATCTGTCTTGGGAACTGATAAAGGGACGCCTTTCTTCAGGCCGTTCAAATTCAAATCCGGTCCTAAACGTCAGTTGATCTCTTTGCGGTGGAAACCGCCCCTTCCTAGGAATACTAAGTTAAACGTGGATGGGAGTGTTCGGCATGGCATTGCTTATGGAGGAGGTATTCTACGTGATTCTGCTGGAAGATTCATTTTGGCCTTTCATGCTTGCTTTGGCCAGGGTACCGTTGTGGACGCTGAGGTTAAAGCTTTATTATTCGGGCTTCGGTTGTGTAATAAGGATCAGCCCGTGGATATTGAATCTGACTCGCTCTATGTTCACCGTATTATTTCGGGTGGGAAGGGCGGAGGGTGGCCCTTGTGCCTCTTCCTTACTCAGATACATCACATCCTGCGCTCGATGTCGTATACCATTTCACACGTTTACAGAGAGTGCAACGGGGTTGCGGACGGCCTAGCTGCTTTGGAATGGGAGAATCGGATCTTCGATCAACAAAGGGATGTCCCACCACATATTTTGCAGCTTATTTACGATGATCTTCATGGACCACCTCATATCCGACATGTCGCTCAGACACCAGGAAGCACTCTTCACTTGTGAAGAGTGCAAACCAGGTCGTGTTGTTCCCCTCATTTACTCTCCCATTTGTATTGCGTTACACAGTGTTTACAGATTGACAGACTGCAGACAAGGAAGGCGCCCTGGGAGTCAATGCGCATACATACCACTCACTCTGTTCACATGGATGCACCCCTCCAGTCCTGGTTGGGGTGCAAACCAGGTGTTTTTGTTCTTTATCTACTTTACTCATTGGATTTTGCTTGGTACTTTCCACTTATCTTGCGTGCTGGTGATGTGGACAGAGTCTTTTGATACGTCCTCTTTCAACGGGACTGGATATCTGGAGTGCATTGAGCCTTGGACGCACCCCTACCACTCTGATAGGGGTGCAATTCAGGTGTTTTTGTTCCTTTCGTGGATTACAATGGTGCTCCCTCTTTTATTGCTTTGTGATGTTTTGCCCTACGTGATGGTTGTAGACAATGCTCAGGATCGGAACTGGACGTTACATATGCTCAAGCGGATGCAACGGTCTACGAACGACGACGACTGGGATGTATTATACTTTCGGACGTATAATCAGCGATCGAGTCACATTTCACTCCTAGAAGATTCGAGACACACAGACGCCATTCTTCTACTTATGATTTCCACTGTTGTACATATTTTTGGAGTTTGGGATTTTTTGGGAATGCATAGAGCGAGTACTCTTCCCTGTGTGATGGATTTTCCTACACTGGGTTTGCCACACACAGGGTTTAAGGAGGCCATGCTATGCATTCTATCACGCAAACTTGAGGCGGGCCAGGATATGACAAACTTTTTGTAGCACTTTATTTCTTCCATTAATAAAAGATAGTTTTATTAAAAAAAAAAAAAAAAAATCACCTTTGCATATTTTCTACAGCATTGCCGTGTTATTTCCAAATCATTTCCCAATTTTTTTTTTTATTTCCTTTCTTTTTTTACACTAAAACGAAATTACTGACTATTATCCACGGTGGATTGGAACCTTGGTCACAGGCCTGCGTGTACCGGTATTGGAGAAGGTAGTCCCAGCCCGGAGGATCCTTTCCTCATCGGCATTGTATCTCTTCTTCTTGTCCACCATTTTTTCCGGCCATTTTCATTTTCCATTACCGATTATCATTTCCCAGTACTCCGAACTCTTACAATATATCTACCGTTGATTCTTTCTCCACCCTTCTTCCCGGTAATTCACCATCGCTGGTAGAGGTCCGGACACTTTCCATCGATGGTAGAGATCGGCCAATTTCCGGCATGAAATACAACGGAAACATCCACTCTTGGACTTCATAAGTACCTGTGGTCATTGAATTTGTTGATGGTAAGTTTTTCTCCAATTGATTTAACTTCAATTTCTTAGCTTTTAGAATTTGAAACGGCTGTATTAATCCGATTATGAATGGGGTTTAGGCTTGTTTAAGTATTTTGTATGATGTGAACCATCAGTTTTGAATTTCCCAGGTGTGTTTAGCAGGCCAAATTGATTTATTTATTGTTCTTTATACAGCCAAATTACAGTACACACTTCTATGGCATCCTAGGAACAATATAACGTATTTGTGGGAGTTTCAAGTTAGTTGTGGAGTTTAACTTATTTGTGGGATTATTTTTGAATTTCTATAGATGGAATTATGCGGGTTTTTTTTTGGATTTTGAATTTTTTTTTATTTTATTATTATAATTATTATTATTAATTTATTTATTTTATATTTTAGAAGTCCAGGTGCCATCTTTTACTCAAATGAAGCACTCACCTTTAGTTCAAGCAAATTCTTTACGAATTTTTTATCGGTCAGGGTTCAATTCCATATCCTTAACGAGCTCTTGTAATAGATTTCATATGGTGAACTAGTTGTTCGGTCTAAGACAATGAACCCATATCATTTTTCTTTCTAAATTTTATGTCTGGCCATAGTTCCCAAGAGTGAATTTAATTTTTGGCCTTTTAGATGTTTCGGCTTGCTTTTCTATTCTATTTGATGAAATGCATCTAAAGAGGCACAGCTCTATGAAAGCAAGCTAATTCAGTTGGGAAGGCCAAATATAGAAAAAAGAAGACAAGGGGGAAATGGAGCTTTCTGAAAGTTTGATCAGCAAACTTCACCTTTCCAGATTCAAGGGCTTGCCTTTTGCCTCCTCTGTTCCTTCTTTGAGGACCAATGAGTTAGATTTGGTATGGTCATTCCTTCGTTGAATTAACGAATTTTCTGTTTCTTTAGTATGCATCTCAACTGTTTCTTTTTCCATGTTCTTCATTTGTTCAGGTACGGGGGTTATTACAAATCTTACAAGGTTTTTCAAGTTCTTTATTCTATTGGGATCGTAGTGGGCACTGCTTTCATGTTCAAAGTGGGATATACGTCTCCCATCTCTCAAGAACGAGCCTTTGTGGATTTCTTGATCAGTTTATGTTTGCTGCTACATGTTTAAAACTAGTTGAATATACAGTTAACAGGATTGACAAGCATGGGAGTTCACCTCCTCCTACACTCAGAGCATTTGCTTGCTCTGTTTCTTCTTGGTTAAGAGTATGCATTTTAGTTTTTTCTGGATTTACCGTCTTTTTCCTTTTTTTTATGTTTCTTCTGCTTGTTGCCAACTAATTCACCATTTTCAGTGTAATATTTTTCCTCTACCTCATTGAATGCAGAGGCTACGTAATCTTGCTTTGAAGGAGGAGGAGAAGATAAAAAGCCCTGGTTCCAGAGCTATCCCAACCCTCTTAGGGTTGTCGAATTCTTTGGCGAGGTCAGAATATTTGGATTGTTTCTTGAAGCAAATAATAAACTGTTTCCCAGGTGGTTTTAACAGGACTGAAGGACGAAGTCTCTTGTTGAAAGTCTATACTTGGTTTAATCTGATAGATTACCTTATGCCATAAAATCTTAAGCCATTAGAGAGTAGTGTAATTTATAAGATTTAGACATCCCTTAGACGTGCTCCTACCAAGAACTTCACAAACTAGTAAACACGTGCAATGTAGTTTTCACAAAAAACGGCAGTGGTGAGATGCGAGCCTATCTCTTGCTTGGATGTCCTTAAATTTACCATCTCATGTAATATTTTAAGCTATTAAACAGAACTGTAAATTCTTAAATTTAGACATGTTAAAGCGTGTTGTGTTTATAGTATACTCACCTCCCCAACAAGGTAACAACTTAAGTTTAGGGAGAGATGGTAATTCAAATGGTATTACAACAGGTCATATGTTAATCATCTGTGTCTCCATACCTACCTCAATTTTCCTTATCGGATTTATATGCCATTTGTATATCCGTGTTCCATGTTGGCCAAAACTCTTTGTATGAGGCCCACACTTAGGGGGTTGCGTGTTGAAGTGCGTTGTGTTTAGATATGTAGATTATTCACCTTCTAACAACTTCATTCAACAGACATAGACATACTTCTAATATTACAAACTTTATAGGCTATTGATTTTGGTAAAACAGGATTAGGGTCACTTGAGGGTCACAAAAACACCCTCTTCTACAATACGCACATAGGGTAAGGTTGTACTAACACCTAAATTACTTGGCCCATCCCGAACATTCATGGCTTTATGTTTGTGCTTGTTTGTCTCATGATTTTTTTTTTCTTGCTGTCAGGGTTAATAACCTCCCCCCTCATGATCATGTAATTCTTATGGCATGCACTTTGTAATATGTAGCTTCATCTTCTCTCAAAATCTTACCGTGTTAATGTTTTCTGTTTAGTCTTTGCTCGGGAGCTGAATATTTGCTGCAAATTGTTCATGATGTGGTTCCTGAAACTTTCTTTGAACCCGGGCGATCTGTCTCAGCATCAATTATTTCTGTTCACATTCTTAATCAGTTATACAGAATGCTCACTGATGTCTGTCTTGTGCAAGGGGGTGAGGTTGTGGTGCTATGTTACCTGCATCTTATTAATGTTTGGTTTTCATCATGATGTCCCACTCTGATTGGTGTTTACAGGAGGAGGCTCACATGATGTTACTTTATATTTTTATGGGGAGTCTATTTCCATATATCGAGGGTCTTGATTCCTGGCTTTTTGAAGGAATGCTTGATGACCCTTATGAGGAGGTAATATATGTTGAGTTTTCTAAAAACGATTGTTGCTGCGTGGGATTTTGAGCTTAGGATGAAATAGTCCAGTAATAGAACTTAAGAAAGAATGACATGGATAGGATATGCTTTATTGCAGGCACCATCTTCTTCTTTCTTTTTCTTTCCTTTTTTTTGGTAAATGTGATTATTTTTTATAAATGATCTGTCTAGAGAGTTCAAAACATAAAAAACTATGTACAAGGAATATCAAACGTCAAAAACTCTAAAGTCAACACATTTGGACCATAATTTTTCAAGTAATCTTGCTCTTCCTCACTTTCCTCACCTGGACACACAATCTGATGATGTTGAAGACTTCAGATTCAATCACAAAACATGGGCTGATTTCTGATGGAACAGTCTCTTGTTTCTGACGTAAAAAGTCGGAAATTTAGGAGAAATAACAGAGCTGAGAGCTCAAACTTTCATTCACAGAATATTCAAAAGGGTAATTCGGCTACTACAAGGCTGACAGCTCAGCTAAATATTCTTATTCTCTAGCTCAGTCTCGTACCAGATAACAAACAGACAGAATAAAGGACTAACATAAGACAAAATGGAAATAACGGATATTTATGTGATGTGGCTCATGTTGCCAGTTCAACCTAATGACTAACGTTGGGTTGGATCAAGCTGCATGCTGCACCTGTTGTCAATCGAAAATGGGCCTGCATCATCCCCTTCCCCATCACTGGAAAGAAACTCGTCCTCGAGCTCAAGAGTGGTGGCACTGAGTTCAGTAATAGCTTCAGTAGGTGCATCATCTGGTGGGTGATAAGGAGAGAGATCGGCAACATTGAATGTTGGGGATATTTGCCAAGTCGGGGGCAGATCAATGATGTAGGTATTTTCATTGATCTTGCTCTTGATTCTGAATGGACCAATCTTCTTAGGCTTCAATTTGTTGTGGGTGTCAGTGTGAAGACGTTCTTTACACAAGAACACCATAACAAGATCATCAGGTGGGGAAGTTTGCAAATGTTTGTGGGCATCAACTGCTGATTTATAGTTTTTAGAAGAGTTGAACTGGGCTTTTGACTTCTTCATGCAGTTTGGTGATGTCTTGGGCCAAAGCATCTGTTGATCTGTTCTTTGGTCTTGGGACATTTGCCAGATCGACCATGAAATTAGGGGCCTTTGTATACACTATGGAAAAAGGTGACTGACCAGTAGATCTGTTCTGCGTAGAGTTAAAAGCGTAGAGTTAAAAGTGAATTAAGCTTGAGCTAAACTGAAATCCCACTGCTTAGGTGTTTCTCCAACTAGGCTTCGAATCATATTCCCAAGAATGCGGTTGACCGCCTCTATTTGTCCATCAGTTTGTGGGGGGTAAGCACTGCTGGACTAGAGTTGAGTTTGTAAGCGTTTCCATAGTTCTCACCAAAAGTGAGAGACAAACTTCACGTCTCTATCTGATGTAATAGACTTTGGGCCATGTAAGCGAACATTTTCTCTGAAGAAGAGATGGCTACATAGCTGGCATCTGCAACTTTTTTGCATGCGTGAGACATTTTTTTAAAAACGATCAACAACAACAAAGACCGAATCAGCTCCCCTTAGTGTCTTGGGTAAACCTAAAGATAAAATCCATGGACAAATCTTCCTAGATAATGTTAGGTATGGGCAAAGGAGTATACAAACCAGTGTTAGTAGCAGTTCCCTGGCACTTTGTCAAATTCCATAGCGCTGGACATATCTACCCTCATCGTGTTTCAGTTGAGGCCAAAAGAATCTTTCATAAAAAAGTGCCATAGTTTTATCTCTGCCTGTATGTGCAGATAAGTCTCCTTCATGAAGCTCTTTGAGTAAATGTTCTCGTAGTGACGTCCTAGGGATGCATAGTTTGTTTCCATTAAAGAGAAACCCCTCTTGGAGAGTGAAATCATCCACAAATTCTCTGTCTGCCAGATTTGTCCAAAATCAGGCCCCCCCTCATAGCTGATGGGTAGGTGGTCAAAGCTTGTAATTTCATTGTGGAGAATGGTCAATAAAGAGGCCGTCCTGCTTAGGGCATCAACTACCCTATTAGATGTACCAGCATTGTGTTGCACAACAAAATTGAATTTCCGTAAATATAAAAACCATCTAGCATGCATTCTATGAATGTACTTTTGTGTGTTAAGGAATTGGAGTGTTCTATGGTCACTCTGGAGGAATTCTTTCTGTACAAGGTAATGTTCCCACTGCTGCAAAGCCTGAATAATTGCATAAAACTCATGTTCATAGTGGTCCACTTTTGTCTAGAATCAGAGGGTTTTTCACCGAAGAAGGCTATAGGTCTGTTTTCTTGGCTTAAGACGACTCCAATTCCAGTCGGGTAAGGACAACTGGAGCACATGATAAGGCTGATTTAAGCTGGGAGAAGCTGTGATCTTGATCAAAGGACCACTGGAACTTGCGCTTCGTAAGGCTGTTAATAAGGGGAGAGGCCATGACACTATAATTCTGAATAAAACTTCCTGTAAAATGAGGCTAGGCCTTAGAAACTCCTTAGACCAGTCACAGTGGTGGGCGTAGGCAATTCTTGAATTGGTTGCACTTTCTTTGGATCACTACGTGTAAGAATTAAAGTGTTTTAGTTACTGTTTTATTTATTTTATTCTGTTAAGTTTCTCTGTCTCCGTTAGTTTACTCTACTAAACGAAATTTCTTTTCTTAAGAAACCTTTGACTGTTAGAACTGTCAACATTATATTTTTTAATTCTAGCCTTTGGGCTTTGTACTACTTTAAATACTTTCTAACCTCTGGTTGTTCAATCAAAATATAAGATAATAGTCTTTCTTATTCAAAATCTTACATGGTATCAGAGCTTTAGGCTCGTTCCTTTTTTTCACCATCTTCTGCTTCTTCGCAAATTATGTCAGACTCGACTGCAACGAGTGTTCGTTCCGATTCAATCATCAATGATAATTCCGTTGTTTCCGGATATTTGCAGCACATTCAGGCTGCGTATCGACTGAACGGTAAGTATTATTTAAAATGGTCTCATCTCGTTAGAACGCTCCTAAAAGAAAAAGGGAGGCTGAATCACTTGATAGGCACTAGACCTTCTAAAGATGATCCTAAGTTCTCTGTTTGAGATGAGCAAGATTCCATGGTCATGTCATGGCTATGGAATTTGATGGTTCCAGAAATTAGCGATACATGTATGTTTCTGGGATCAGCTAAGGAGATGTGGGATTCTGTGGCGGAGACCTAGTCTAAGGTGAATGACGCAGCTCAAATCTATGAAACTAAAACCAAGATCACATCTTTCAAACAAGGGATTCGTTCTATAACTGAGTACTCAAGCCAGCTCCAAAGCCTATGGCAAGAGCTGGACCATTATCAAGGTGTTAGTCTAAGTTGTAGCAGTGATGCTACGTGGTTAAAAGGGTCTTTGAAAAAGACAAGATTTTTGTTTTTCTTGCTGGCCTTAATCCAGAGTTCGATTTTGTTCGAATTCAAATCCTTGGAAGAGAAGATCTTCCTTCACTTATTGAAACTATAGCCATTGTAAGGGCTGAAGAAAGTCGTAGAGGATTAATGCTTGATAACCCAGTTGAAGTGGGATCATCATTGTTATCTAAGAATACCAAAGCCAATGATTTAAAAAAACCACAGAAAAATTGGTCAGAGAAGCCTTGTCAGAACCAGAAGGCAAAAACCTAAAAGGGTCTGATAAAGGCTCTTTATTTTGTACCTACTGCAAAAGTAATCGCCATACTAAGGAAAATTGCTGGAAGCTTCATGAGAAGCCTGGACAGAATGAAGATTCATACAGTGCACTTTGCTAATTCCAGCAAGGCTAGTGATAACTCTCTGAGTCAAGGGTCTGAACTTGGGGCTTCTGAAATTGAGAAGTTAAAAAGGTTCTTAGAAACTCTTGAAAATCCCACTTTGCTCTATTGCATTCTCAGGTATGGCATCTCATCACTACACCAATATAACCAATAAAGAATGAGTGATTGATTCAGGGGCTACATACCACATGACATGTGATATGTCAAAATGTGTGTCCTATAAGCCCTGTCCCAGTAATAAAAAAAATCACTGTTGCTGATGGATCTACATTAACAGTTGCAGGAATAGGTGACATTAAGATAACCCCCTCACTCTCATGGATGTTTTACTTGCCCCTAAACTGACAACAAATCTGATTTCTATTCAAAAGTAGATCTCTCAAGGATGTTTTACTTGTTTCTAAACTGACAACAAATCTGATTTCAATTCAAAAGTTATCTGCTGATTCAAATTGTTATGTTGTTTTCTCCACCAACTATTGCCCGATTCAGGAGAAAAAAACGAGGAGGAAGATTGGAACTGCTAAAGTAAGCAGGATGCAATGATAAGCTTTTGGCAGTTATCTTGTTATTCTAGATCTACTAGTGATAAAATATGGTTGTACCATCGAAGATTAGGACATCCTTCTTTTCCTTCTATTCAAAAATCGTCTCCTGAAATGTTTTAAGGGCTTAAACATTAGTCTTTTCATTGCAACATGAACTGTTTAACGGCATATGCGCTTGCACTTTGATGTCTTGGTACTTTCCTTTGTAGATTGCATCCATTTATTATGTAGCCTTTAAAGTTTTGGTGAAATAGCATACTAAGATAGATAGCAAAAGCGTAACTTATGAACGAATACATATGAGATATGTATGATGAATGCCTCAAAGAACCCTTAAGTATGTTTTAGCACAACCAAATTACATAATAAGATGTTCTTTTTACAATCCAAGAGGTGTTGCTTTACTTGTCTTTATAGTTTATGTTTTGCATTCCGACTGGAAATAGGTTCTTTCGATTCTGTGTGAAGGTAGGTTTGTTGTAGCCATCTGCCTAGTTACTTGATGGGGTGCTTTTGCCGACTTGCCATTTGATGGTGATATGGAGTTGGTTTGTTCCATGTTCAGTTTTTGCCTTCTTGTAGATGCTTTATGTCGCTCACTTTGGGAAATTCAACTTGATTGTTTGAATTTCGGTGTGTTTACAGATGTTTTTCTATGCCAATAAAACTATTGCAATTGATGAAAATGAGTTCTGGGAGAAGAGCTATCTGCTAAGAACAAAAGCATTTCAAAAGTTGCAACAGGATTCTATCACTGATGCTTTACTTCATGCGAGAGTGGAAAAAAATATCACAGGGAAAGAAACGATATCCTCTTATTCTACTAAGGAGAAGGAGGGAGAGGGGAGAGAGTCTTTGGTATGTCCTTTATTCATTAAAGATATGGCCAAAGCAATTATTTCTGCTGGTAAGTCGCTGCAGCTGATACGACATGCTCCCATGATGTCCTCCTCTGTTTCCATTGATAAACATGGCACCGGGTGCCATGTAGATGGGTTAACTTTATTGGAGGCCTTTTGTGTGTCATTGGCTGCACTTATTGGTCATAGTGATCACATTTCTCAATATGTTTGGGATGGTGACCTAATAGTTTCTCCATTTGGATCACTGGAGATTCGAAAAGGGAGGGTAGTAGTGATTTCTTGAAGGCTATTCCCCACTCGAATAAGACGTGGTATAAGTTCCTGGTTGATGCATTGATACAGAAGAAAAAGATTGGCATTGATTCAGTGCGTAGCGGCGTAGCTGCTTTTGATCTACCAGAAAATATGTTGGTAGCAGATATGGTTAATGAGAATGCACATGCTGGAGCATTTTGTCCTCAGAATCCATCTCTGACAGTATGTCGGAGGTCTGTTGAGGAGGACGAGGCTTGGTCAAAATTGAACATATCAAGAAGTTTGCATCTTCCCTCATTAAATGATGAGGAATTGAGAAAAGCTGTATTCAATGAATGTAAGGACGGCTGTTTTGCACCTAAAAGCACAGATTTTGCTTTTGGTTTTCAGTATAATGAATTTGAGCTTCAACGCCAACATGAGGAAACAAAAGTGCTAGAGAAACTATTTCCTTTCCCAACAATGCTTCCACCATTTGAGGTACTTTTGTTTACTTGTGAATGTGGTTTTAAATATCATTTGGGATTTTCTCATCAAAAGTTCCATTTCTTCTCAACAGGAGGAGCCTCTCCTTTCAGATTGTTTACCTTTCCAGAGAAATAGCACTCTTCCATCAAGAATTCTCAGTTGGATCCAACATGTTGAACCGAGGGGAACACTTGTTCCTGTAGTTATTCTGCAGGAGTGCCTTATTTCCTACATCAAGAAACAGGTCAGTTTGAGTAACAACTGTTAATATCCTACCGTATCCTTGTGATTTGTGTTTCTCGATCCTCATATATTTTTGACTATTTGTTCGCTTGCAGGCAGACTCTATAGGTAGGAATGTACTGTCAATGTTACTTTATGATTGGAAATTGTTGGATGAGCTAGGACTGTTGCGTTCTATATACTTGTTAGGATCAGGTAAATTTTGAGGTCAATCTGTCTCCATCATATAGTACTTTTTTCCTCCGGTTTTATCAATTATTCTAATGAACTGAATTCGTCTTTTTGACTTAGGTGATCTTTTGCATCACTTCCTGATGGTAATTTTTGCCAAATTAGACAAAGGAGAATCCTTGGATGACGAATTTGAACTAAACACAATATTGCAGGTTTCGGTGCTCTAACCTTGTAATTGGTTTCTTGTTTATTCTTGTTGGCCGCGTGTTCCTAAGGGCCTGTATGATTTGCTTTCTTGCTCTTGTTTTCTCTTATGATGTATGAAACTAGGATTGTTGTTTCTGTTCACATGCATGTCCAAGATACATAGTTGAAAAATTCAATATTTTATTGTGGTTATATCTTGGACATGCATGTTCTGACTTTCTTCGTAGTACTTTTCGATTGTTATAATGTAACTGAAATTCTTCCTCGGTTCCTTATTAACAGATGCAGTTGTCAAAAATGTATGTTCCTTTGAATTGACGTAGTATCATTTCGAAAGCACATTTATTCTCTTCTTTCCTTACTTTAATTACCATGTGAGAGGTAAAAAAGAAGGCTGCATTAATTATATCCAAGTACTATTTAGTCATTTTATTGTTAAATTAATGCATTAACTCTCTTCCTTAATATGTGTGATTTTGACAACTAAATTAGTTGTATAGGAATGGAGGGAGTACAAGATAACCTGACCACTTACAGCGTTTTCTTGGCTTTTCTACTTATCCCGTCCCATGCATGAACACGTTTTTTTTTTTCCCCAATACATTGGCACGTTTCTTAAGTGACAATCGGAAGTTCTCTTTGGTAGCCTATATTAGTGATCCAGTCCAAAATAAAGTTATTTTCTTTGCAGGAATCAATACGAAATTCTTCGGATGGAGTTTTGCTTACTCCGGATTCATTGGTTGTGTCACTTGCAAGAAGTCCTGGTTCTGGAGAGGGCGAACAACATAGTCCATCTTTTCTCAATTCACTCCCCAGAAATCGTCAGAGCTCAGGCATTAGTGCTCTTGAGTCGCTGAGATTCACTTACAGGGTATATATCTTGCATTTTCTAGGATGATTTCCCAGAAATAGACTTCATATTTCATTACAAATGCATGTCTAGTGTACTTTTTGATTTCATATTTATAATTGTGCAATTTTCATTGATATATAGGTCTCATGGCCCCTTGAACTGATAGCCAACATTGAAGCAATGAAGAAATATAACCAGGTCAAAGGTTGCTCTGCCTGCTTTATGAATATTTGTATTCGTTGAGTTTCTTTCTTCAGGGTAATTACGCTACGTCGTACAGGTTATGGTTTTCCTTCTGAAGGTGAGACGTGCAAAATTTGTCCTTGATGAGGTGCGGAAATGGATGTGGAAGGTTCTCTCCCTCTCTCTCTCTCTCTGAGTGTGTGTAGTGCGTCTGTTTGCTCTATTACACGATTAATGCACCATGACTGAATTTATAACAGCCTTGGTGAAATCGATACTACGCTTATGCTAAATTTCACAAGTTACCCTTTTTCAGGATAGAGGGAGAGCAACAAACGCCTCTAAGCGCCATTGGTTACTTGAACAGAAATTATTAAATTTTGTGGATGCTTTCCACCAGTACGTGATGGACAGGGTAAGGGTTTTATCTTTTTTTTCTTTCTTCCTTTTCTTCTACACACACTTTATCTTTGCTAGTAAATTTGGTAGTTGCATGTTGTTATAGAAAAGTTAGACTTTTATGATGATATGCATGTTGCATCAGTGTTCTAAAAATCGCCCTGGGCGATCGCCTAGGCGCCGCCTAGGCCCTGGACGATCCCCGGGCGTCCTCGACTTGGCTCTAGGCGATTTTCTGGGCGCCCAAGTGTGCTGGGCGATTTTCTGGGCGCTCCTGGACCCTTCTAGGCGCTCCTAGGCCCTTCTGGGCGCCCCTAGGCCCTCCTAGGCGCTCCTAGGCCCTCCTAGGCGCTCCTAGGACCTTCTAGGCGCTCTTAGGCCCTTCTAGGCTATTAGGGTTTCATCTGGGCAACATCAAGGTTTCCCAAGTGTTTAGACAAGAAATAGGCATAAAACCCTAAAACCCCCCTTAAAACCCTAAACCCCCTCGTAAAAACCCTAAACCCCCCGTAAAAACCCTAAAACCCCCCATAAAACCCTAAAACACCATGTAAAAACCCTAAATCCCCCTTAAAACCCTTAAAACTCCCTTAAAACCCTAAAATCGCCTAGGCGCCGCCTAGGCGCCCTAGGCCCTAGGCGCCCTTGTAGCGTACCGAGGTCGCCTAGCGAGTTTTAGAACATTGGTTGCATGTCAAGTTTCCTAGTGTGTCATAAACTTGTGTCACCTTCTCCCTTTAGCCTTTTTTTTAGCAAAATGAGTTACTGTTGGAAAAATCATTTGAGATCCCTTTTGGGAAAACTTTGTTGCAAAAATGATTGATATCTTTGTCAACCAGTGAACTATAAATAACATATTCACCAACCAAGGTTAGCAGTTAATTAAGAGATTTTTTTTTTTGTCAATTGAGATCCCTTTTTTGAAATGCTGATTGTCCAGTGATTAAGTTGGTCTCAAGGTTAAGATACCTTGCATTGCAGATTTATTTATTTATTTTTTGAAGATTCTGATAGTACATAGAATTGTGTGTAAGTGGTTTTTATAAACAAAAAGTTCAACTCAATTCCTTGACAAGAACACATTGAGCAGGTATATCACAGCGCATGGTGTGAACTATGTGAGGGTGTGGCAACAGCTGGATCACTGGATGAAGTCATTGAAGTGCATGAATCTTATTTATTGTCCATTCAGAGACAATGTTTCGTCGTTCCTGAAAAACTGGTTTCCATTTCTCCCTATTCTGATTTTAATTCCAGTGTGTTTTTCTCCCATTTATCTTTACGGTTTAATTAATTAGTTTTCTGTACATAACACTCTTTTTCATAATCCAGTGGGCATTGATAGCAAGCCGGCTCAACTCAATTCTTGGGCTGGCATTGGATTTTTACTCCGTTGAGCAGACTCTGAACAGCGGGCCAACCTCTGCCATCAGGGCAAGATGCGAGCTTGAAGTAGAGCGCATTGATAGACAGTTTGATGAATGCGTAGCTTTTCTTCTCAAAGTAATCCTTTTTTAGGAATCATGTTTTATGAATGATTAAAGATCTCATAGCAATATTACTAGCTCTAGTCCGTGTTTGCGTGAGATTGATTAATGATTTTATTCCTTTTTGAGGCAGATTCTTTCGCTCAAGCTGAACGTGGGGCAGTTCCCTCATTTAGCAGACTTGGTTACTCGCATTAACTACAACTACTTCTACGTGTCTGAGAGCGGAAGCTGGAGAACCACCACTACATCCTCCTCTGCGACTGATACTATAATACCACCTTCCAAACCAGGAAAGGACTTACCGGTAAGAATGGTGGGACCATATTCTTCACTTTTGATTATATATATATTTCCACTGAGTTAGTTAATAATGCAATGCAATATTTGTTGCAGAAACCATTGCAGTGAATGTGAAGCAGAGAACTGTATCAGTGAGCAATTCACTATTTATGGAATTACTTTAAGACAAGTGGTTGGATATGCTAGTTCCACAATTTGATTAGCTAATAATGTGCCGTGTATTTGGAGGGCAATATTATTATTATTATTATTCTTATCATTGTTATTGTTATTATTATTATTATTGTTATTGTTGTTTAATTTGTTCATTTCAATGGAAAATTGACCTTGAAAAAAGAACGGAGGATGGGCGTGGTGAAATTCACTCTTGTAAAAGGGAATCTTGTGAGAGTGAATTTACAATTGTTGTTTCGGATCCACGGTTCAGAAATCGCATCGAACAAAGGGTAATCATGTGTTGGTTTGAGTTGGTTCAGTTCGGTTCGGTTTGGAAAACATGAGGTCGGTATGGGGGCTATATTTTGTACCCAAACTAAACCAAAATGAAGTCAACCCTAATGATTTGGTTTGAACCGGTTTTGGTTTGGATTCGGTTTAAGCATGTCTAATTTTTTTAAAGGGGCCGGAGGCTAGAAGGACAAAATAAAATACAAAATGGAAAAAAAAATGACAAGAAAAAAAAAATGATTGAGAAGGATAAAAACGCGCCTGTTACTACATGTGGTTGTAGCAACATGTAGTAACATGCGTGTTTTTGTCCTTCTTAACCATTATTTTTTTCTTAGCATTTTTCCTCATTTTAGATAAAAAACAGTTATTTACAACCTTTAACTTTTTTTTTAAGAGAGTTACTTTTATGACAAAAAAGCGATTTCATCTAAATTTTCAAATCTAAAGTCTAATTGTTGTTAAAAAAAAACATACTTGTGTTTCACTGTTGATGTAGTGATCTTTCACAGTGTATCATCGAAAACTAGCTAGATTTCGAAATCCAGTGTTGATAGTTACATTGAAGGATGATCATAAGAAGAGAATGAAGGAAGATTGTGGCATCTTCTTTCCGGATACCGAGTTCTTATCCAAAAAAAAGAAACGTTCGACCTATATAATTAAAATTAATCAATTATATACGTAAGAGAATGAAGTATGACTGTGGCATCTCCTTTTTTGATACCAAGTTATTATTCGAAAAGAAACGTTCGACACGCATGTAATTAAAGTTAATCAATTGTGTACGTAAGTCCGTTCTCATTTATGACCAGAATACAACACGGAAAATGAAAAGATAGACTCAAGAGATAAAACGAAATACAAGCCGTCGATCCAAAGATCCTATTTAGAAATCCATAACAAAAAATCCATAGATCTAGTACAACTCAGTACTCACTACTACAACCAAACGTGGTCCAAACAAATAAAGTAACAACAAAAGAATGGGTTACAAAGTTTCAATTTCTCAAAACAATAAAGAAACAAAACATCATCTCGAAACCCTCGACATGCTTACACATCTCAAACTCATCTTCCACGTTCCAATCTTCTTGGGGTGGGAAAACATAAATCAAAAAGCTAAATACAAACGTACTTAGTAAATGGTAGAAGCGTTGAATTAACAAATGACGTATGCAAATAATAGCAATATCGTTGGCAAATAATAATAAACGCATAACCTTCCCTCAACTAGCCCAACTAATAAAACACTGCCAACAAGAGGATTCGTTACACACATGGTTTAAGAGCACAACGCATAGTGAGAATACACAAGACACCTAGTCAACTCTCACATGGCACGACGGCTACCCATTTGGAGGTACTACTCCATGTTGCAAAACATAACAGTATCTTACCAAAAATCATGGCGTTTTATCTTTTAGACTTGCCATGTAAGTATCCATGATTAAAAAAGCCACATATATTCATTCACAGAAAAAATCTCTCCTGAAGACCACTATCAACCTAGACCGGACCACACTAACCAAAAGTACTGAACATGTTTCACAGATAATATTGATTGCTAAATGCAACATTATTCAAAGTCAAGATGCACGTATTCCGGTGCCCCCTTCCTGCATAAGATCTCAAAACTATGCGGAGCTAAAGACACTAGAATCTGCACACTTCAAGTTGCCTAAGTAACATATCATAATACAAGTTATACATACCACAAACATGTTAAACAACCATTTCTCAAGAAAGAGAGGGCAAGCGCAAGCTTACCCTTGTCAGGCGCACGTCTAAGCGTAGGCATAAGGCACCCAAGCGTAGGCATGACTGCTCATGAACACGCCTAGTCCCTACAAGAGCTCGCGTGCCTAACTAGAACACTTTCTGCCAACAAATGGGGTCATCAAACGCACTCTTTATCAGACCAAACACATGCTTGACCGACCAGAATCGAATCCTACTCAAGACATCAACCAATGTGCATGCCTCCCCCTATCAGACACACCCGGTGCCAATTTCTGCAAAAAGACGAACTACAACATGTACGAATTTATGAACCAGAACTCACCAAAATCCAAGGCAAAACAAGATTCCTAAAACGCAACAATCTATACTTTATTTAGCACAATTCACAAAACAAACAACAACATAAATAACAACTTATGTCCAACTGAACACCCCTTTACCTTTTAGCAATCTGATTAACACCAAACAACAACAAACCTCAAATTCCAAGCAATTCCTAGTAACCCTTATGATCCCTACAACAAAAAGCACGTCTACGATCACTCAACAACTGATAAACAACAAAGCTCCCCAAAACCCAGAAAACTAAACTTGTACCTCAAGGGGAAAAGAATCCTTACATTTTGGGTCCACGAGATACTTAAGTTTTGGTAAATCATTCGAGTCCATTCATTACACAGAATTAGGGACATATATGTTACCCTAATACACAAGCCCAAGTACAATCATAAACAGGCCCAAGTACAATAACTAGGTCCATGACTTGGTTACCAAGACACTTAGACAAAGGGGTAAAAGGGTAATCAAACCAAACTAATACTACACTTTAACATCCCCCCTCAAACTAAAGGTGGTGTCAACCACATTGAGTTTGTGCCGGAATCCTGCAAATTTGGAGTGAGACAGAGGCTTGGTGAAGCAATCAGCAGTCTGGTCTGCTGAGGGAATGTAGGCAACACTGAGCAGCTTTCTTGCAACCAAGTCTCTGATGTAATGAACATCAAGCTCTATATGTTTAGTCATGGAGTGAAAGATAGGGTTGTAAGCAAGGGCTTGAGCTCCAAGGTTGTCACACCATGAGACTGGGACAGATTGAAGGGGCCACTTGATTTCAGTGAGAAGGGACTGAAGGATGCAGGTTCTTAGATCTAAACGAATTAGATCTGAGCGCAGCGGATAGATCACGATTTATATGACACAATTCATAATTAAAGGACTTAAGTACTACAAGGGGGTTTAAGATTATGTTACCAATAACGGGAAGAGTCGCCTTGATCTTCCGATGTGTTCTCCAAACGGCGGTTGGTGGACACCCTTCTTGATACACGAGCCTCCTTGATATGCAACACCAAGAAAAACTCAAAGTTTTCCTTCTACTAAAAACCCAAGACAAGAAAAAACTAATTTTTCTCTCTTTTTAATGATGGTGGTCGAAATTATGCCATTCTATTAAGGCTTGGGAGAACTCTCTTTATATAGGAGAGTAAACCTTGTCCTCCAAGGATTAAATAATTAAGAGATAATTATTCCATTAATCCTTTATTCCAAATAAAAGATAAATAAAATGATTATCCCAAACAAATTAGGATAAATCATATTATTATCTAATATTCCATGAATTATCATTTAACAAATAAAAGATAAATCACATGTCAAATAATTATCCAAGAAAACTAATTTCTCTCTAATCAAATGACATAAATGGCGCCACTAATAGGGTCAAAAAGCCCACATAAAATGTCTTTTATGTGTATTATATTATTTAGCCCAACTAAATAATATCCATGCATATCAATTAATTAGCCCAGCCAATTAATTATCACTGAGGCCCAAATAACAAGATTATTAGTTCGATTTACAGAAGCCACATCGGGGACCATGGACCTATAACCAGTAGCTCCAATAATTAATTATTCATCGAACTGAATAAGTACATTAATTATTAATTCCGGGATTACGCCACCATAAACCCGAAACTGAACTCTACCGATTATAGATGTATACTTATACTCAACCCATTGAGTGAATAAGCGTCCATTGATATAATCACTACATACGGATTAACCCTCCATAGACTGTCCATTCTGAGTGGGAAGTCTCCGTGAACCCGACTCAGAATATCTTATCCTTATTTACCATTAACCCCCGATGATCAATTAGTACACATATCGACTAGTAGCTAATTAGTCAAATGTGAACTCCGGGATCGATCACTTTCTTAGGGCTAACAAATAAGGGGACTGTCTCTCTACTTCCCGCAGGAAGGAATGGATTCCATGTCTGTGAAAATCAGAACTACTCACTCATCCGGAGATAGTGCCAATGAGAAGTGGCTTGGAACACATATTTAAGTGAACCGTAACTAACACATCAAACACTACCCTGGGACAAGCAGCATCCTGTGATCACCTCAGATTAAGGTTGATCCATATATGATCATCTAATGATTTAATAAGATTCCTCGATTACGGAATTATACCGAGAAATGCAGATTAAATCGGTCCAGTCCTATATGAATGCCATCATATATAAATGCCCCACGTAGGTACCCTCTACCGATAGTCCGGATAAGACTATCACACCCTAAGGTGTTCTGGGCGCATTATTGGTGTTTTAATCAAGAGACCCTAAACTCTGATTAAGTTCACCACGGACTAACAGTTTAAGCATATCACCACTAACTCAATCCTCACGTGTAATCCATACACTGAGTTAAGTGGTTACATACAGATATACTTAGGGTTTGCAGCAGTGTATTACTTTACAAGCACAAAGCAAGTAATAAGGTGAGATAAATTCTGTCATTCATTATTAAAAACAATTACACAAATTGTCTTTCGGGCACTACACCTAACAGGGACCTGATCCATTAGACTTCTGATCCCATATTTGCAAGAGCTCTATACTCACTTTCTGTACTGGATCGAGCCACAACTTGTTGCTTCTTGGAGCTCTATGAGACAAGAGAATCACCTAAATAAACACAGTAACCAGCTGTAGATCTTCTGTCAATGAGATTACAAGCCCAGTCAGCATCAGAGTAAGCAGTAAGATGGTGAGTTGGAGCAGCTTTGAAGTGCAGGCCATGCTGCAGGGTGCCTTTCGCATATCTGAGAATCCTCTTGAGGCATTTCCAATGAACTTCTCTGGGTGCCTGCATAAACTGACTTAAAACATTTACAGCAAAGGTTAAATCTGGTCTAGTAAGAGTAAGATACTGCAAGGCTCCCAAGATACTCCTGTATAGTGAAGGATTTGTCATGAGATGAATGTCCTCAGAATACAATTTTGCAGTGGTAGCCAAAGGAGTAGGGCATGGTTTTAAATTTCCCAGGTTCAACCTGTCCAGCAGCTGTGCAACATACATACTTTGATGAAGAAACAAACATGAGGCATCCCTATATGCTTCCAACCCCAGGAAATGGCTAATCTGACCAAGATCCTTCAAGGAAAACTTTGAATGCAGTAGATCAGTGAATCTTTTGATGACCTGACTGTCATTCCCTGTGATGAGGATGTCATCAACATATATAAGAACATACTGAATCTTAGACTGATAATGAAAGACAAACAAAGAACTATCTGCCCTGGATTGCTTAAAATTCCACTACACAAGTTGGTTTTTCAGTGCATCAAACCAGGTCCTAGGAGCTTGCTTGAGCCCATACAGTGCTTTTTGTAAGAAACACACATAGTGTGGTTTGTTCACATCTGCATACCCTTCAGGTTGAGGCATAAAAACTTCTTCTGTCAGATTTCCATTTAGAAATGCATTATTTATATCAATTTGGTGTATGGGCCACTGCAAGGACACTGCTACAGTGAGGATAACTCTAATAGTAGGAGCCTTGGCAATAGGGCTGAAGGTTTCAAAGTAATCAAGGCCATAGGTTTGACTGAACCCCTTGGCTACTAGCCTTGCCTTGTGTTTTGCAACACTTCCATCATTGTTCAGTTTTACTTTGAAAATCTACTTGTTCCATACTAGTTTCTGATTTGATGATAGGGTAACCTGCAGCAACAAGCCCATCAGAATACGACTTCATCTGACCAAGATAATCCATCATAGACTTGTTTCCTTTCTCTGTTCTGGTTAGGGCAGTCTTCAATTGCAGCATCTTAGCCTTAGATTGGCTGTTGAAAAGGGTTTCAAGCGTGACCCAGACCTCTCTTGCAGAATTGCACCCAATGACCTCAGTGAGAGCTTGTTCTGTCATCTGACTCATGAGCCAACCATGAGCAAACTATCTGTGGTGGTCCAAGTCTTAAAGGCCGGATTCTTGACCGGAGTAGGCAGGGAAAAGAGGCCACCAACAGTGGTCATAACAAACTCTGGTGGGGGAGAAGCAGTGCCCAGAAGATATCCATCAAGACGGTGGCCACGAACGATGGGAAGAACTGTTGATTTCCACAAAAGAAAGTTGTTCCGATCGAGTTTCACTGAACAGGTTTGAGGAAGATGACCTCCAAATGGTGTTAGGTTAGCAGTTGGACTTCCAGGGGTGATCTGTACAGCAGAACCTGATCGGGAGAAGACCGGGATATCAAGCATCGCTCCGGAGGCAAAGATCGAACCGGGAATATAGGGTTGCGATGAGAGCCCGGTGACGAACGGTATGAACGAGAACGATGAAACAAGGTTTTGGTAGACATCACTGAGACCAACAGAGATGGGTGTTTGCATGGTGACAGTGGAGACTCCATCTTCTCCAGAGCTTGGAGGATCAGAGGAGACCGGTGGTGTTCTGGCTCCGGTAGTGGCAGTGGCCATCTAGAAGCTCCGATACCAAATTAAGTTTTGGTAAATCATTCGAGTCCATTCATTACACATAATTAGGGACATATATGTTACCCTAATACACAAGCCAATGTACAATCATAAACAGGCCCAAGTACAATAACTAGGTCCATGACTTGGTTACCAAGACACTTAGACAAAGGGGTAAAAGGGTAATCAAACCAAACTAATACTACACTTTAACAGAGATAAACACTATATAATGTTCTCCTTAACTTGGTGATCGTGTTGGCGTGAATAATCAGCAATTCCAATGGTCTGATCAGAAGCAATTTGTAAGATTCCCAAGTTCTTTTTTTCTCTCTTTCTCAAGCACTGATCGAATAAGGTGGGGATGAGGAGGTTACTGCAACTAATGGTATTAAGGGGTGGGGTTACTCTTTTTGTTTTAATTAGAGTTAATTTAAAATTTAACCCCTTAATTACCAAATTAAAACCCCATTACTCATCTAAATATTATTTTCCAACAAAAGAATAATTGAAGGCAATTAATGATAAAGGTCTGTTGACAGAAGAATCATAAAATCTTACATTCCTACTGAAAATGTTGCGGTTAAGATTGATGTCCCTGAAGCACAAATAACAGGTGCTAAGGATTCAATCGCATGCCTGAAGCATGGTAGACCTCTCGGTTCTAAAGATAAAAATCCTCGAAAGAAAAAGGGAACGAATAATAATAATAATGTTGATGAAACCGATGATGGTCAAAATAATGTTAGTGACAAAATTCAACCTCGTGAAGAGGTAGCTCCTGAAGTGCGTGATCCTGAAGAAAATGAAATTATTGATAATTCAGTAAATTTTGTCACCGCAAGAAAAATATGGAAACGAAAAGATACGATTCTTGATAGTATCTTTGCATATAATGTAGAACTAGATATTAGAGCGATGATGAGGATCATGAACCAAGATCGGTTGATGAATGTCAGAAAATAAACGAATGGCTAAAATGGAAAGAGGTATTCAATGTGAATTGAGTTCACTAGCCAAAATGAGCATTTTTGGACATGTAGTCCGATCGCCTAAAAATGTGAAGCCTGTCGGATATAAATGGGTTTTTGTAAGTAAAAGAAATGAGAAATATGATATTGTTAGATACAATGCTATACTGTTGCTCAAGGATTTTCACAAAGACCGGGGATTGATTGTGATGAAACATATTCGCCAGTGATGGATGGAATAACGTTTCGATATCTTGTGAGTTTAGCGGTACATAAAAAACTTGATATGTGTCTGATGGACGTAGTTACCACGCATCTGTATGGATCATTGGATACTGATATCTATATGAAAATACCTGAAGAATTTATGAAGCATGTAAATCAAGCCCCAAACAAATGTATTCTATAAATTTATAGAAATCCTTGTATGGACTCAAACAATTTAGACGTATGTGGTATAACCGTCTCACTGAATGTTTACTTAAAGAAGGTTATACAAATGACCCAATATGTCCATGTATTTTCATACGGAAAGATGAGTCAGATTATGTGATTATAGTCCTATATGTTGATGATCTCAACTTGATTGGAACTCTTGAAGAGCTCCAAAAAGCGGTCGAATACTTAAAGAAAGAATTCGAGATCAAAGATTTTGGTAAGACAAAGTTTTGTCTTTGTTTCAGTGTTCTAAAAATCGCCAAAATCGGTCGCCTAGGCGCCTCCTAGGCACTGGGCCCACCCCGAGCGTCTTGAATATAACCTAGGCGACCTCTGCTGGGCGATCCGGTTTTCTGGGCAGTGCTGGGCGCTGCCTAGGAAACCTGGGCGATTAGGGTTCCTTGACTTATATATATACAAAAAAACATTAAAAAAAAACATTTCTAACAAAAAAAAAGCAGCCCGCCGCCTCCCCCCATTCTTCTTCGATTGTGATCCCCTCCCCCTCCCCCTCTCCCCTTCACGCCGCCGGCCAAGGTGTTCACCGCCGACCTCCACCGGCCCATACACAGCCCGTCCAACGTCCGACCGCCGCCGGAGGTGAGTGGTTGTCTCTCTTTTTTTTCTTCTTCTTTTTTTTGTATTTTAATCAATTTTTTTTATCAATTTGTTTACTTATTTTGTATTTAGTATTTACTTTTGTTAATCAATGCCTAATGGGTAGTAAATAATGACTAATGATTCTAGTAATGAGTAATGACTAACAAATTAAGAAAATTAGTAAACAATTTACAATTAGTAGAGTTTTTCTTTTTCTTTTTTGATTTTGACATTTTGTTGATTTGTTCAAGTCTTCAAGAAATGAAAGTTGATTAATTTCATATTTTGTATGTATTTTTTTTATCTAATTTGTTTATAACTTAGTTTAGAAGCTAACTAGCTAAGTAGTAAGTAGTAACTAGTTAACTACTAGAAGTCTAGAACATACTAATTTTGTTGGATTTTTTTGTTTGACTTCTTTTTTAGATAAACAATGGCTCAAGAACAAGAAGGGAATGCAAATGTTGGTTTGTCTAATGCTTCTTCTTCTATCCCATTCCCATTGAAGAAACAAAGTGATGATATTGGGTGGGAGTTTGGAGTGTTGTATGAACCAAACAATAATGATAAGTGGACATGTTTAACGTGCGTCAATAAATATAGTGGATGAGCATATCGAATTAAGGAACACATTTCTGGATACCATCCCGGAAAAAAGAAGAACGTTAAAGCTTGTCTTATGGCGTCCGTGAAAGACAAGAGACGTTGTAATGAAGCACTTGTTTCAAATGTAACAAAGAAGCAAACCGAGAATGAAGAACGTGAAAAGTCAAGGAAAGAAGATGATCTTAATGAGTTGGATGAAATCGAATTCATTGAAAGTGGAGGAAGCAACAAAAGATTGAGGCCTCTTGGACCCATAGATAGATATGCCTCACAAATCAACCTGGAATCCGTCTCGGATGACACTTTTCCTGCGAGAACAAGGCAACAAAACATTAATGATGCACTTTTCAAAGAAAGAACTCAAAGTGTGCATCAATATGTGGCTAAGTGGGTGTATCAATGCGGCGTTTCTTTTAATGCAATTGACAATGACTGTTTTAGACAAATGTGTGAGGCGATTGGACAATATGGCCCGGGTTACCAACCTCCAACCCAATACCCACTTAGAGAGCCACTCTTGTACAAGGAAGTGGAGAAAACAAAAGAGACTCTCAAGAGTAATGAAGAAGAATGGGAGAAAAATGGTTCTTCTATCATGACCGATGCTTGGATTGATAGAAAAAGAAGAAGCATCATGAATTTGTGTGTCAATTCAAGAACTGGGACGGCTTTACTTTCTTCAAAAGAGGCTTCCGGTGATGCACATACCGCCCAATACATATTTGATTATGTGAATGAATGTATTGAAAGAGTTGGAGAAAAAAATGTGGTCCAGGTGGTGACCAACAATGCTTCAAAAAATATGGCGGCCTCGGATATGTTGAAGGAAATAAGACCACATATCTTTTGGACTCCATGTGCCACTCACTCCATAAATCTTATGCTTGAAGGCATTGGTAAGATCTCTACTTTCAAGACCATAATTAACAAAGCCAAGAGTTTTACCATATTTATCTACTCTCATCACAAGACTTTGCAAATGATGAGAAAGTGCACAAGAAGAGAGATAATACGATCCGGAGTGACTAGATTTGCCACTTCTTTTTTAACATTGCAAAGTTTATTGGAGAAGAAAGAGGCTTTGAGGCAAATGGTGAACTCTAATGAATGGGAATAGACAAAATGGTCTAGGAGCAAGAAAGGAAAAACGGCTTATTCTATCATTGTGGCACCAAGCTTTTGGAGTGGGGTTGCTCGTACATTGAAAGTATTTTTGAACCGTTGGTAAAAGTCCTTAGACTTGTGGATGGAGATGTGAAGCCAGCTATGGGCTTTGTGTATGGTGAACTCAAAAAAACCAAGAATGAGATTAAAGAATTTATGAAGAATAGAGTGGAGAATTATAAGCCTAAACTTGATATAGTGGAGAGCAAAGGAAAGGGGTGTGTTGACACTCCACTTCATTTGACGGCTTACTTGTTGAATCCATACTATTACTACAAAGATGCTTTTTCATTGTCCTCCGATGAACTTATGAGTATCCATGATGCGGTCTATGAATGTATAAAGCGGTTATTTAAGGATAAAGACATTCAAAACATTGCGATGAACAATGAGTTGGTGATTTACAAGAACAAGGAAGGTCCATTTGGTAGACCTATGGTTTTAAGAGGATATGCACAATATACTTTTGATCCGGGGTATGATTATGAATATCTCTCTTTATTAAATATTAAGTTATTAACTATTAACTATTAAGTATTAACTAATAGTTATTAAGTTCAATAATGTCTTTTTTACTTTTTGTCATTTTGAATTTTTAGTTGGATGGTGGTATAACTATGACAACCATACACCTCACCTCCAAAAGGTTGCAATGAGGATTCTTTCTTTGACATCAAGCTCTCCGGTTGTGAAAGAAATTGGAGTGTCTTTGAAGGGGTAAAGTCTTCTATAAAAATACTCTTGAATTGAATTTTATCTTATGTGATAGTGTGATATTGATTTTTTAGTGTTTACTTTTATTTTTGTAGATACACAAAAAGAAGAGAAATAGACTAGATACCAACCGAATGAACAAGCTGGTCTATGTTCAATTCAATTCAAGATTGTTGGCTAAGAAGAAGAAGAGGAAGGACAAAATTGATGTGCTTCTAGCATCAAGTGCTGAAAATGCACAATCTTGGATAGTTGATGGAATAGATGATGATGAGGAGGTCACACCCGGTTCGGGCCTTACATGGGGAATGATGAGTGAAGCATCCGGAGCAAATGAAGAATTGCAACCAAGAAGGAGTGCCCGCAATACGGGAGAAGTAAGAGAGTTTGATGAAGAGGATTTTGTGTCTGATGCCACGGAGGATGATACCGATGATCATGAAGACATGGACTTTGAATTTGAGTCGGACAAAGAGCGTGATGTTGTTGGAGTTGGAGATGATTGAAAATTGAACTTGAGAGTCTTGACTTGACTTCTTACTCTTAGACTTGTTTGTTGTTTTGAGTCATTGAGTGTTGACAATTTGACATTGATTTCGTACTTTGGGCTTTGGCTAGTCGTTTCTTTAATCTTTTGACACATTTTTACTTGATTTTTATGTTTTATGATCATATGATGTAAGATTTATATGGGACAAGCATTATTAATAAAAAAACAAAAAAACAAAAAAACCGTCTGGGCGCCCTAGGCCCTCCCCAGGCGCCCTAGGCCCTAGTAGTGCACCGACTTCGCCTAGCGAGTTTTAGAACACTGCTTTGTTTACAAATTGAACATTTAGATAACGAAATCTTTGTTCATCAAACAACTTATACCTAGAAGATATTAAAGCGGTTTTACATGGATAAAGTGCATTCTTTAAGTACTCGAATGGTCTTCAGGTCCTTAGATCATGTTAAAGATCCTTTTAGACCTCTAGAGGATGATGAAGAGATATTAGGTCCTGAAATAGCATATCTCAGTGCAATTGGTGCACTAATGTATCTTCCTAACTGCACTCGACCTGATATATCATTTTCAGTAAATTTACTGACAAGATTTAGTTCATCTCCTACAAAACAACATTGGAATGGGATCAAACAAATTTTCCTCCATCTTCAAGGTACAATTGATATGGATCTATTTTATTCATATAATTCTCTACCTGAAATAATTGGCTATGCTGATGCAGGATACTTATCTGACCCGCATAAAGCGAGATCTCAGACTGGTTATTTATTTACATGTGGTGGTACTGCTATATCACGGCGATCGACAAAACAATCAATTGCAGCCACTTCTTCGAATCATGATGAGATAATAGCAATGCATGAAGCCAGCCGTGAATATTTTTGGCTGAGATCAATGTCTCATTTTATCCGTAAGAATTGTGGCTATCAAATGAGAAGAAAATCCTCCGACTGAGTTGTATGAAGACTATGCAGCTTGCATATCTCAATTAAAGGGATGATATATTAAAGGAGATAGAACGAAATATATATTTCACCGAAATTTTTCTTTACCCATGAATTACAAAAGAAGGGTGAAATTTATGTGCAACAAATCCGTTTGAGCGACAATCTGACATATTTATTTACAAAGGCATTGCCGATTGCAGCGTTTGTAAGAATAGTGAAGAATATCGGGATGCGGCGACTAAAATATCTCAATTTATGCTTAGATCAGGGGGAGAAAATATTACACAATGAATGATGTACTCGTTTTATTTACTAAGATTTTTTTCCACTGTAGTAAGGTTTTAATAAGACATATTCTTTGTAATTGACATCCAAAAAAGGGGAGTATTATGTAAATATTAATTTCGGATGCCTAAAAACTCCCACTACTTATCTTAGTTGATTTACAAGTAATGGAATTAAGAGTTACAATTGATCCACTACTTCTTCACCTTTATTACTTCCTCTCCCCATTTTGTATATAAAAGCCGCCTCGTCATTTGTACTACATATATGAGTTGAAATAAGAGAATACTACTCCTTTCCCCATTTTGTATATAAAAGCCGCCTTCTCATTTGTACAACATATATGATCGAGTTGAAATAAGAGAATACTACTCCTTTGAAAAAAATATTACTATGTTGTTGCATTATTGCAGAGTTGGTACTATTTGCTTGGTTCCATTTGCTTACTTAGTTATTACTAACATTTCTCGCATTAAATGTTGACTAATATGATAATGAAAAATAGTGTAGGCTTCCTATTTAAAAAAAAATATATATATATATATATATATATATATATATATATATATATATATATATATATATATATATATATATATATATATATATATATATATATATATATATATATATATATATATAACGGTGGTGTACGTAAATAAAATAAAATAAAAAAACGTGTTGTTAGAAATTTTACTTTATAAACACATTTAATATTTATTTTAAATATTTTTGTAAATATTTTTTCCTTTATAAACACATTTAACATTTATTTTTTCTGTTTTCGTGTATAAAAATAAAGCGAAAATAATGATTAAAAGTGACTGGATGAAATGTTGACAATAAAAATGTAAAAACCGTCTTACAACATGGATTCAATATGTAATTATTATTCCATTCAAATGTTAAACTGGTGGCGATTTCCTAATTTTCTATTATCATAAAAGACGGCATTTTATAATTGTATCTTTGTGAACGTTATTTTTCAAACACTTTCTAAGAAATTTAACCGAGAATAAACCCCCTTAACACGATTCCTCCGCCTGCTACCTATAGAATAAAACTAACCTAAAATTTCAGTTTCTTTTTAAAAGAGTGGAGCAACTGTTATATGGTGTATTAAAGACAAGCGATGATCCTCTCAAGTAATAATTTTAAGTGATCTCTCAAGTACAAACGATTTTAGACATTATCAATAAAACGACGTAGTTTTTAGAAAAAAAAAAACCTACGGCTAGATTTTTTTTTTTCTTCACATTTTGAGTGTGTGGTTAGATCACTTGTACTTTAAAGATTAATTAAAGTCAGTACTTGAGAGAATCCAATCTCAAGACGAGATCATAAAATTGGTGACGTGTCGTAGTGTAATGCAAATGAAATAAATTAAAAACAAAAAAAATACGATGGCTCATGACCTTCGTCTACACAATATGTCTATAAATTAGGGGTGTACATAGTTCAGTCCGGTCAGTTTTTTGTAATTTTCCGGACTGAACTGTAGCGTCGGTTTTCCGTTTTTCTGAATTGGATTGAACTGTTCAATATACTGAATTGAATTGGACCAATACAACCCGGTTCGGTTCAGTTCGGTTTTGAAATTGTTTTTTAATTTCCATAAAAAATGACCCTTTTTTTTTTTTCTGAAAACGAGACAAACAAGTACTAGAAAGAGATTTGGCTTTTCTTTTCAAATGTTATTTTACTTTTCCTCTCCATTTGGTTCTCTTTTTTGAGGTTGCAAGGAAGCCATCAAACACAATACATGATCAAGTTTAGGCAATTGGGATCAAAATTTGCAACCTTGACATTCGATATTCAAACATACAAGACAACACACAGACAACAATTATAAATTTATAGATTTTTGTCCAGAAGGACAAAATTATCAAAAAATCGGAATAGAAGGACATTGTAATTTAATCAGGACAAAAGTAACAATTATGAAGTAACAAATATGGAATAAAGTAAATATGAAGTAACAATTATGAAACACAAAGTAACATTAACACGTGAAGTAACAATTTTAAAGTAACAATTGTGATTTTTGTCCTTTATAATCATGAAAATGTTACTTTTGTCCTTCTAGACCTATTTATTAATTTTTTTTGTCCTTGTGGCCCCTTCCCCCATATTAATCAGACACATACAATACTTCTATGCAAATTCATATTCATCACATCTTTATTTATTTTGCAATTAATGTATTATGATTGAGCGAACTAAAAGCTAAAGCAACAAATATGTTGACTACCTTTAGCACTAGCCGTATAGGGTTGAAAGGTGGCCGGACAAGACGACGATTGGCGGAGGAATCCAACTTCCAAAGCCGTGAGTGAAACGTGAAGAGTGAAACGTGAAGAGTGAAACGTTAAGAGTGAAACGTTAAGAGTGAAGAGTGAAGAGTGAAGAGAGCAGCATCGAGTGATTTTGCTTAGGTTTCTCGGGTAATGGCTAAGCTGACTTATATTTATATAATATACTTATATAGTTATATTTTGGTTCGGTTCAGTTCATACCTGGTTTTCAAAAAAAAAACCCCGAAAATTGGACTGTTTTTTTGGTTCGGGTTTTTTTCGCATTAAAAACCCGACTGAAGAACTACGGTTTCATCTTTTCGGTTCGGTTCGGTTCGGTTCAATTCAATCGGTTAGTCTAGTTTTCCAATTTATTTGTACACCCCTACTATAAATCACTAAACTATAAGATGCAGTAATATCCAATTGTCATAGATTTTCTACTATAAACTACTCATCCGTCTTAAAATATAAGTCATCCTACACTTTTTGATTTGTTTCACAATATAAGTCATTCTACATCACCAATGCAACATTTATTATTCTTTCATCTATCTTACCCCCTAATTTACTATGAATCCAACAACTTTTCATTACTTAACAACTATTGCATTAATGATAGTCAATAGGTATTTTAGACATTAGCTTTAAATTAATGACATTCAACTTCCTTAATCTATGAGAAAACTCCTAGGATGATTTATATTTTGGGACAAAGATAGTACTAGACAATAAGATAGAAACAATAAGTGTTGTCAACATAATCAGATTATAAATACTGCTGGACACGTTTATAACAAAATTTCAAACTGCAAAACATCCAAACAAGCATAAGAAGAAAGTTAAACAAATTCAAAAAAGAAATAAAACAAAAAAAAATAAAAATTAACTGCATAAATCAGTTCGTATCCCAAAGCTTTAATCTGGGATCCACGCGGATAAAGTCAAAGCACGGTCGGATCAAGAACAACCCCGATAAATAGGATAAATTTAGACTTCTCTTCCCTTATCATAAACATGAACGGTTCATCTACAATAAAATCTTGAATAAACTCCCCAGGGCTTTCACACCCTTCTTCTATATCATATGCTTTTGTGTCCTCCTTGTCTACTTCAATAAAAGTTTTTGTGCCCTCCTCATCTACTCCAATAAAAGTTTTTTGAACTATATTTGAAACAAATAGCTTCCCATTTACCATTTGCGTCAGCTCACTTGAACTCGGATCAAACGGTGACTTTAATCCGAGTTGTTGCATAATTTCCACCCCATTGGATGTACGGTAACTAAACTTGAATTTAGGTATCCAAAAAGATCCGTAAGCTCCACTGCAATTGCATAGTTTGAAATCTCGTCGCAAAAAGCCTTCGTCCGAAGCAACTTTATGCAACAAACTCTCCAGTCCAGAAGTGACATCTGGAATAAGGAAATACATAGACAACATATTTTCATTCTCCCCTCTTTGATAAGGGATGCTTACAACTTCAAAATCATCAAAATATCCGTACGAGGTGTCGTTACAGTTGATCATAAAAGCAGCTGTTTTCGTGCGTCCATTCATAAGGTAAAAAGGCATGTTCGTTGTACCTTCTGGCATAAACCTTTCCGCCCAAAAGCTTTTGAAGTAGAGAGCATTTTCAATAACAAATGTTGCACCATTTGATTGATCGTGTCTAACATCTGTGATAAGCCCTATGGCTGATACTGTAACCGGTGCATCGATATCTTCAACAACTGTGCCACCCTACAAATAAATGGCTTTTTTTAAATAATGTATGCATCTTAGCTAGGTTAGGTAGGGACAGATGCACCAGTGCGGCGGCAGTGCCCCCACCAGAAGGTCACCACTGGACTGGAGTCAGGATTAGAGAATTTAAACGGGAATAGCGGGTTTTCACCAGCTGCTCACAAGTATAAACTAGTTTATGAACTGTAAATCGTACAAATAAGAAGTAAATGCCATGTCATGCATGTTTCACCAATAAGATTTTCTAAAACATGATATATTTACATTATTCACCCTTTTTTAGAAAATCATATTGGTGGAACGGGTACGACACGGCATTCCTGGCCACTCTAAAACCACTCAAGAAAAAATCAGTAGTTTTATGGTGGTCCGGGTACTCCATGTGATTTCTGTTCCACCAATGAGAAATTTTAAAAGAGAGCAAATCTGAAAATAAGTGGAATATATATTTTACAAATTGGTTTTATCTAATTTCTTATTGGCAGTTGTGCCGGGACCATATTGAAATTGGGAAACTTGAGAAAATATGTCTTAAAAAGCATAAAATTTATATAGTATACTCCGTAAATAAAGATTTTGAAAATATAATTTAGTAGAATTTCGGTAGCACACCACGTAAATACGTGGGTCTTCGGTAGCCGTAAAATAAACCGTCGTCGATTAAAAATAAATAAAAAAAATTACCTACTCATGCAAAATCCACTTAAACCTTACGTATAAGTGACTTATTTTTAACAACCTAAATGACCTAACCTATTCAAAACTCACTCAATTTTTACTCAAACGCTGCGGAATTTGAGTAGGTTTTGAGTGGGATTTGGATAGGTTAGCTCATTTATACGGATATCGAAAAATAAGTTGTTAAAAATGAGTCACTTATATGATTTAGGTGGGTTTTGCACGGTAAATATATTTTTAATTTTTTTTTAATCTGCGGCGGTATATTTTACGGCTTCCGAAAACCCACATATTTACGCGGCGTGCTACGCAAATCCCACCGAAATTCTACCGAAGCATAGTTTTCAATATATTATTTACGGAGCATACCACGCAAATTTTATTCTTTTTAAAGCATATTTTCTCAAGTTTCCCATTGAAATTTCCGAGTAAATAGAGAGTTTCCAGGAAAACTAAGAATCAATCCAAAATAGATATATTTTTCCGCTCTATCAAACCAGAGAAATACTACTAATTTGCATACCTGGTTTGTAAAATCAACATATTTAACGTACTGAGCCTGGTAGGTTTTCCAAAGCAATTCTTCATATGAGGTTTTAAGACGATAACATTGATCTAACCGTATCCCATTCAAACATTGCACCACCGCACCTGGCGCACCACCACCACCACTGCTTTCATCGCTATCGTCGTCGGATGGAATAGGCATCATCATCTCTACACCTGCACCACTGTTTTCGTCGTCTACGCCGCTGTCGGGTGGTGGTGCAATAGACATCATATCTACGGAATTGGATTTAAGCTGTTTGATTTCCGTACATTGAAGAAACTTAAGCATCTCCTTCAATGTAGACCCGCTTGCTCCTTCAGCGATCATGTTCAGAACAACATTGTAAGACATTGGAGAGATCACCAAATTGGTCATATTGTCTTTCTTCACTGCATCGATGAGGAGGTTCAAGCTTAATTGAGTGCAGAAATCCATCCTCGATCTCTGTGTTTTCTTTTGTTTTATTATTTTAATTTTTTTTTTGGGTTTATATTTGGGCTCTAGTTGTGTATATATATATATATATATATCATTATGATTAAGTATTCACCAAGTAATTGATATACTATGTGATTGCTATTCATAAAATTGAGGGGAGTAATTAAGCCGGAGAAAATGGCATCAGATTAATGAGTGTCCGATTTTATTGTTTAACGATTCGAATGATCAAATTTTGTAACAGCTAATGCACTTGCACGGGAAATTTTAAGGATGGAGGGAGAAGATGTTGAGGATTAGAAAAGGAAAGAAATCAAATTAAGACGTAAACACGGGAGATGTTTTAGCGACGATTTGTATCATCGATGATAATTGAAAAAAAAAAAAATAATAATAATAATAATAATAATAATAATAATAATCAATTTTCGGTTAACTTAGTATAACAATTAATGAATTTATTTTTATTTTTTAGAAGACAATTAATGCATTTTAAAATTAGAAATAAAAACCTTATTTTCGGGTTTGTTTTAAACGAGTTAGCCTATTCTACCTCACATGGAGTTTTTTAAAAATGGAGGTTTTTTTTTTTTTTTTTTTTTTTTTGTGAGAGGGGGATGGGAGGGTGTTTTCATGTGTTGTCGGGGTAGGAGTTTTGTTAATAGGTGGCCCGTGGCCTTGAGTGCCAACGCTAGTTACCTGAAAGAGTTATTATAGAACAATGATATACCAAGTGGATGTTTGAGAGGGTGGGATGTAGAAACATTTTATTCCTACGTTTGGTATAACTCATATGTTAAAAGTTGTCTTACATTTGGTATTTGTTATTGTATCACCAATCATTTTAAGAGATGGAATTTCTTCACCTCCTCTTATATAGTTTGGCCTAGGTTTTTTACATGTTATCAGAGTCGCTCCTTTATTGTGTAAGTGTTGAGCCTCTTTTTTGGCTTTATATTGCCCTTTATATGCCTCGCGTGTTGGGCCTCTTTGTTGGCTTTATAGTGCTCTTTATATGGCTTGTGTGTTGTGTGGCCCAGGCTCTTTATAGGCCCACACTTGAGGGCCTGGTAAAAGTTGTCCACATTGGACATTTGCTATTGTATCACTCATTATATTAAGAGATGGACTTCCCTCGCCTCACAATCTAAGTTTTGGGATGAGGTCCTCTTTTTATATGGTTTGGGCCTAGATTTTCTACAATAAAATACTATTGTTCAATAACTTTTCTCGACTAACAAAACGAAAATGGAAAAAAGTAGAGAATATGTAATAACCCGAGTCAATTTTAGTATTTGACTTGAGGTTGTAATGGTGACTTAAACTGTACTGCTGAAGTCTGGTATGAAAGCTATAATCTGGTGTTCAGCTGGGGCAGATCAGCAGGGTTGATCAGCCTGCTGAAGTTAAGGCTGCTAAAGTTGAGTCTGCTGTTTCACAGCAGACTTAGGGAACACGTCTACTACATGGTTTTCCGTTTTGGTGAAGTTACTTCTAAGGTATTTCAGTCATTTACTAGGTTGGTTGTTTAGTCAGTTAGGGTTGGATTCCCAATACTATAAATACCATATGTATTAATTGTAACTTGTAACTTTCGTGATAATAAAATATCCTCGTTTGTCCGTGGAGTAGTCGGCACATTGCCGGAAACCACTTTAAATTTGTGTTCTTCTTGTTTCTGTGTTTGTTTACTTGTTAATTGTTTATCTTTACTCACAATCACCACCGCTTCTTGATCGATCCGTCATAATAAACTGGTATCAGAGCGTCCAGGTTAATCAAGAAATCTATTTATCTGTTTTAAGCAAGGTAGATTGTCACTAAGGTCATAATTGACGCTAGGATTTGGGATCTACGCAAGCTTTTCTAGTGAGAAAGATGTCTGCTTTAAATGTCAAGATTGACAAGTTTACAGGAAGAAACAGTTTTAGTCTGTGGCAGACCAAGATGCATGCTTTGTTGAAACAACAGGGATTATGGGGTCCCTTGTCTAAATCAACAAAAGGAAGTGCTGCCGAGAGATCCAGTCTGAAGGAGAAAGCACATTCAACAATTATGTTGTGCTTGTCAGATGATATTATCACGGAGGTTGCTGAAGAGGACACATCACAGAAGCCGTGGTCCAAGCTTGAGAGTCTGTACATGACAAAGTCTCTAGCCAACAAGTTGTTATTGAAACAACGTCTGTTCAGTTTAAGGATGCATGAGGGCACTCAGCTGAGGGATCATCTAGATCAGCTGAACACAATATTGCTTGACCTAAGGAATATTGATGTGAAGATTGAAGATGAAGATGCAGCACTGATCCTACTAGTTTCACTGCCTGCATTAATTATATGAGAACTTTGTGCAGTCCTTTATTGTTGGGAAGGACTCAGTGTCGTTGGAGGATGTAAGATCATCACTCCATGCTCGAGAACTACGCCATAAGGCATCCGGTTCTGGGACAGACAGTCAGTCTGCTGGATTGGTGGCCAGTGGAATCAGCAGGGGACCATGAATTCTGGAAAGAATAAATCCAAGAGAACTTCCAAGGGACCTGAAGCTAAGGATGCCTGTAATTACTGCAAGAAGCATGGATATTGGAAGAACGAATGTCCAAAAAGGAAGAAGCAGCAGGGTACTGTTGCTTTGGCAGAACAAGACACCAACTTTGAAGAAGATCTTGCCTTAGCAGTTTTAGAGTCAGCAAGGCACAGAGATGTGTGGATCCTGGACACCGGGCATCTTATCATGTGTGTCCAAACAGGGAGTGGTTTTCAACTTATCAGCAGGTGGATAGAGGCCATATTGTAATGGCTAACAACAAGGTCTGCAAAATAGTTGGGATTGGACCTGTTCAGTTGAGGACATATGATGGTAAATTCTGTACACTGAATGAGGTTAGGCATATTCCACAGATGACCAAGAATTTGATATCACTTAGTCTACTAGACAGCAAAGGGTTCAAGTTCAGGGGTGAAGGTGGAGTGGTGAATGTCTACAAGGATTCAAATGTGATTCTAAAAGGTATCAGACATGGTACATTGTATATACTACAAGGGTCTACTGTATCAGGTTCTGCTGCTATAGCATCATCAAAGGTTCACCAATCACAGCTGACCAAGTTGTGGCATATGAGATTGGGTCATATGGGTGAAAGAGGGATGCAAATTCAGCCTAAGTCTGATCTACTTAGGGGACATAAGGTCAAGGAGTTGGAATTTGTGAACACTGTGTGTTTGGAAAGCTATATAGGAGCAAGTTCCCATAAGCAATTCACATCACAAAAGGGACACTTGATTATGTCCATTATGATTGTTAGAGACCTTCAAGGGTGGAGTCACTGGGTGGTCACAGGTATTTTGTGTCTTTTATGGATGATTATTCAATGATGGTTTGGGTAATACTGATGAAACACAAGAGTGAAGCATTCAAGCACTTCAAGTAGTTGAAGGCATTGGTTGAGAATCAGACAGGGATGAAGATCAAGAGACTTAGAACTGATAATGGAGTGGAATTCTGTCGGTCTAAGTTTGATGAATTTTTCAAGAATGAAGGCATTGCTAGGCACCATACTGTTAAAGATACTCCATAGCAAAATGGTGTTGCAGAAAAATGAATCAAACTCTTCTGGAGAGGGCAAGACACATGCTCTCTAATTCTTGTATGGCAAGAAGATTTTGGGCAGAGGCTGTTAACACAGCATGCTACTTAGTCAATAGAGGGCCTCACACTGGGATCAAGCTCAAAACACCACTTGAGGTTTGGTCAGGAAAGTTATCAGACTACTCTGGTCTAAGGGTTTTTGGAAGCACGGTTGACGTGGCCTTTTCTAATGCTATTCCAGTCCTTAACCGACAGTGTATCGGGTCAAACTGTAGTGCTAGTATGGTGAGTCAGGTGTCGAATCCTCAGGGAAACTTGGTAATTTTTTTAAAGTGTGGTTAAACACCAAACAACTATTATTAACTCGATCTAAACCGTAATTTTATAACACATATGACTACTATTCTACTTAACATAAAATAAATGCGTAATTTAAAAGTTATTCTAATATAATATATATAGATATATAAATATATATAGATGTACATGGATTCCAAAATATATATATAGATATAAATATATAGATGCCAATATATTTTATAGAACTAGCCAAAGTTTATATAATTGATTTATACGATCTTTTTCAGAAACGGAATGTGCTCGATCTTTCCTTTTATATTAGGTCCAATTGAGTAAATGAAACGGTGCACTCATGAGGTTAACAATTCCTCCTCACACGAGCGTATGAAATTGTCATATGTCAAATTGTCATCAGTTCAATATCCACAACTGCCCCATGCTAATCTCAGTTAGTCTGAACAGTACCGAGTACAAATCTACCCCGGATAAAAGAGGTTATTCCGCTTGTCGACGGCCGATGTTATTCAAAAGGCTCCGGTTGTCAGGCGGATCGATTTAACTTTCCGGTGTTAGTTTCAATTAAACCGTTAATTTTAACATTATTACGATCTTGAGCACAATTTTAATAAGATTCATCTTTCCCAAGACAAATCCCCCCGGTAGGAAATAGGATTCCGTTGTCACGCTTTCGCACGGCCAATTTTACCCTCCGGTTTTTCTATCTTTTATCTCATATCCTAACTTCTCTGGTCAGTTCATCATTAGGTTATATGTTGCGATTCATCTTGGTTAATTACGTCAATCCGAATATTATCAATACGTTGTAAAATAGAAAAAGATTCAATTAACTCAATTTTAGTCAATTTTTACTTAGACAGCATTCCTTTACCGAAAAGATCGAAATAAAACGATTACATAACTTTGGCTAGTTATTTAGACTTAGCCTAAAACATTATGAAAAAGATAAAAACAAACATAACAAACATAAATACTTTAGAAATTTACCCGATTACAACTGCTGATTTAGAGGTCGTATTCTTCCGGACATTACAACGACTTCAGCAACATTGAACTTCCGATAATTTCCCGAGCATTACAACGATACTATTATTACTACATTATTTATGGCATAAGTCCTATATACACGATTACTACTAAGAAAAAGAGATTTAGATATATATATATATATATATATATATATATATATATATATATATATATATATATATATATATATATATAAGCTAGAATATATATATATATATTGGTACACCTTGGCTGTCTGCATGTACTGCTTATTTATAGGCAGATTTTTCCTGGCCGGATCGATCCGGGATCAAGGTCGGATCGATCCGGGAATAAAAAAACATTATCTCCCACTTATTTTCTGCAGACCCATGTGCTAATCATCATTACTTCACATTATTTGATAAGCCGGATCGATCCGGGGTGATGTCGGATTGATCCGGTTGTAATTCTTTCAATCTTCAGCTGAAACTTGATAAAATCATATCTTGAGTTGTAGATCTCCAATTGACATGATTCAAGAAGCATTGGAAAGCTCTTTGAAAGATCTAAAACTTTCATGAAGGATTCTTCTTCAGAAAATGCCTTTTTGATGGGCCATTCGTTTGTCGAAAATATAATTCGATAATAATACTACGAATCGTTGATCCACTTGAACTTTTAAACTTGTGACACTTCCTTACTTCCTTCAAAAGATATGATTTGACTTCAAAAAGTGTCGTCACTCGGGGTCTTGGTTTACCTAAAAATCTGCAATAAAATACCAAAAATACCCACGTGAATCGACACGACACTCCGGTTACTAAACCGGTACAAAATTTATAACTTTTTATTACTTTTACTAGATTTTTATATTATTTTAGATTTATTCATAAGATTATTGTTATTATTTCTTATATTTTATGTATAAAGAGTTAATAAAACATATAAAATATCGTAATTTTTATCATATAAATGTTATACATCAACTACTCCCCACTTAGCTCTTTGATCGTCATCGAGCAAAATAAGCGGTAATATATAAAAATTACAATAAAAATGATATACTTGGTAGATTAAATTTTAAGTTAGTAAAATATCATTTCAATATTATAAATATATTAATTATATCTTTCTTAGAAATTAACAAGATAAAAAGTGTATATAACTTAGATAAATTATTTATCAAATATCATTTAAATGAAATTCTACATCATCTACTTAATAAATATAATTAAAATTCTAGAATTATTCTCCTATCTCAACTTATATGAAATATTTGGAATCAAGGACTAAGTCAAGTAGTTGGCAAAGTGGCTTATAACGTTTTAGGCTCAGGGTGTTGGTTAATCGAAAGGATAGAAAAGGAAATCAAAAGAGAAAGAAGCAAGTCGTACGTACTTACACCTTCATAATTTTGATCAAAAATATCTCGATTAATAACATCCCGATATTATTTCACCTTTTTTTTTTTTAACATAACAAATTTTGACAAAAGATTGTCTTTCGAATAATATTTATTCCAATCTCAGCATATACCATTACTGAATTTCGATGTCGTCACCGCTATCCATAAGCACATACTAAACTTGCGAGATTTCAAGGAAATGTAGACCATTTTAAGTTAAGGGTCGGTTTTATCTAGTTAATCATAATGACTAATTTCGAGTGAGGTCTTGATCACTCTACAAGGCTGAGGTGGGGACAAAAATTGGAAATTACGTTCGGTTAGGCTTATTTGGCCATAGTTAGTCAAAGTAATGCCAAAAATCTCATCATTCCTAATCCGATTCCATATTCATATTTCGTTTTGAAAAGAAAATTATTCTAACATTTCATTATAAATATAAGTATTTTTGTTAAATTTCACAAGAAAATTACTTGATAATATTTATGTATAGTTACATATACTTAAAATCTTATAAAAATCTAAACTGACATATATAATATAATTATAATATATCTAATTTACTTTACTAAATTAAAATTTTATTCTTACCAATTTATATCATTTTTATTTATATTAATTATATATTATCTACTTATTTTTATTCAAGAAAAATTAAGCTAAGTATTAAGCAATTAAGTATAAATTTATAAAAAAATTTAATTTTTATTTACTAACCTAACTCTACTCCCCACTTACGAAGTGGCATCGTCCCGATGTTCAGTGAGTACGAAAAATTAGGTTGAAAAATAAAATTAAAATTTTATATGATTGGTATTATTTTAGTAGTATTACTAACGTGTTTTATTATGTCTCTACTAATAGAACCAACATAAAAAAACATATATATATTAAACAAGATTAAAATTATTACATTTGAAAGAGAAACATAATTAAACAGATTATTAATCTACTAACTTAAAGAACTACTATCTTAAACAAACTAACTTCTTAACTAATTAATAAACTTCCAACTGTCATAACCTCCCAACTTTCACAACCCTCCAACTGTCATAACCAGACTGACCCAAAAACAACTTTCGCTCAAGAGAATAAATCAAACTGTTGAAGAACATCCAGGAGTATCAACCGGAAGTAGTCCAACTTGAGAATTACGAGATGGAAAAATCTCGTCTTGATCAAACTCAGGTACACCATGTAAATGAACACAAAGTCGCGATATAAGCCATGCAAATGGCATGGGCCTCCCTCTACTACGTCGCTCTACTGCGAAATTGACCGCCGTCTTATGAATCAATATCCCCCAGTCTACATAAGCTCCAATAGTGATTGCATACATCAGAAGCAATTCGCAATCATTAATTCCCGAGAAATCATTTGTGGGATATACTCGTGAATTAATAAAATGTTTCCACGCCCTCAGGTGAGGGGATAACGCAAGAGTGGAAAAATCATAATTATTATCGAAAAGAGGAAACAAGTACTGGAACGCTTCTGCGGTTCTATTGACAATATTAGAAGGATTTTCAAGTTCCCATTGGAACTCAAAATGTGGACTGGGAAAATAACCACAAGGCGGAATTTCATAAACTTGATTAATAACGAAGGACGAAAAGGGAATGACAATGCCTCTGACAGTAATGAGTTGAGTTGCTGCTATCGTAGTGTCTTCAGATAAAGATGAATAAAAATCCCGTACTACAGAAATATTTATTCTACCCCTCGGATGTTTAACAAATTTCTTCCAACCAAAACCTCGTATCAGATTCCTACCCCATTGATCAATTTTTTCAATGTTCAAACCTTTCTCCATTAGAATAGGAGATTGGACAAAATTTAGACGTCTCGGAACGTCATTATGAAAGCACGAGGCTTGACTTTCTGGAACCACACCGTCAGGCGTATGTGGTTCATAACTATTAACCGAGGGGGATGAGTGGTTAGACATATTAGAAAAGAAGTTAGCTAGAAACGAGAAAGGAATGAGCAAGTCATAAGCTCAGTTGCACTTTCCTTTTATAGAAGCGTAACATTAGGCAAAAGTAGAAAAAATTCCGTACCTTGACATTAAAGCAAGTACCGGATCGATCCGAGAAAGGACCGGATCGATCCGGACCACTAGGCAAATAGCTGTGTCAGGTCGGTATTGGAAGGCCGGAACGATCCGGGATCAGATCGGATCGATCCGGGTAGTTACTGTAGCAATACAGAGACGATTTTTGTCTTAAAATGCCCATATTTTTCTATCTTTCAAACTTATTCGTTTTTGTGTAGTTTAAAATACTTATAACATGACATAAAACATTATGAAATACCAATTAGCGTAAGGAAAACTTATAAATTTATCGTGCCCAAAGAAATACAACGAAAAAAAAGAAAATACTAAAGTAAATTGTTTAAGTGACATAGTATCATAAAATTTTTCATTCGTCGGTGTCATCAATCTCCACATCGAAACTCGATCCCGGCATGGGTTGGGAAGTAGCAGGATCTCCGGTCGACTCGAACAGTGTATCTTGAAATGACGTCGACATCCTGACCGTGCTATCTAAACCAATCGAACTCATCCCAGCCGTGATATCGGAAAAAGCTGCAAAACCTCCCCATCTAGACGTAACTGGAGCTGTCATACCTGTACAAAATTGACCTACACCACTAGTTTGACTTCCAAAGGAATGTGACATTGGTTGGAAGCTAGATTGGGTGGCATCGGTGGAATTAAATCGGGCATGGTATACGGCTCAGATTGGCACTGTGGAATGTTTATCTCGGCATATGCAGGGTTCTGAAGTATATTCATCTGATATATACCGCGTATCCCTTGTCTCAAATCGTCAGACCATTGCCTATTTCTATCCGCATAAACAGCCATATTGGCATTAGCACGATAGACATCATATGATAGGGATTGAAACATGTCATACGTGATGGTATTAGGGAGCTGAGATTGTGTATGACTAGATGATGGAGGAACGGTGGTAGGTTGGGAAACATGTGGAATATTTTGAGGTCGGCGGCGGTTCGGATTGTTATAATCAATTTTTCCACCCGGAAGACGCTTCAAATTAGGGCCAATTAAGGATTCATTAGCCAGGATCAACTTATCATTAGGCAAGGGCGGAACACCTATTCTTTGGCACAAGGCAGAAATAAAACACGGGAAAGGCATATGACTTCCCGGCCTAGCTTTCGTAGCAAATTTCAAAGCCCTTTTGTACATTATTTTTCCCACATTTATGGGAACATCATTTACCATTGCCCAAGCAATACAAACATCCGCTTTACCAAAAGATGTTAAATGACGAGTGGGGTAAAGAGTGTAGCTAATAAAACGCTTAAGTGCTCTAATATCCCTAATACAGTTCCCGTAACCAAACCTATTTTCATGCCATTTAGCCTTAGGATCAAGCTCGTTTTGGGCTAATAGGGCTCTCTGTTCATAAGCAGCTTCGTCGTTAAGATTCCATACCGTGTAATAATCCTCCTCATCAGGGACATCTTCTATACCAAAAATAGCATTGATGACGCTAGGATTAAACGGTATTTGTCTAGTTCTAAGGGTAACAAAGGTCAACTCTCCATTCTCTGTCGAATTATGCGTTTTTAACAGAGAATAAAATTCAGAAACTATAGTTGTGTTAACCTCCCCTTCTCTTAATGCTGCTATTTCCAACCACTGTCTGTTCTCAAAAATTGCTTTAACTTCATCCCCTAAAACCGAAAAATCGATACCCGTTTCTATCTCAGCTATACATTTTCCAAAAATATTCTTATATGCATCTTTAGCTGCCCTAGACGCAGTTTGCTCAAAACTAACGGCCTGTTCTTCAGCTGTTAAAGGCCTAGTTTCTATAACAGGTACTGGGATTGGGATATCTTGTTTTCGTTTTTTAGGTGCTGCTCTAGAGGATTCGGCCATTCTACGATAGTGACAAAATAATTCAAAAACACCAACAAACAAACCAAAACAACACAAGTGAATAACAGTACAGTTGAATATAAATTACTAAAATTTAAAAGAAAAAATGAAATTGATAAGATAAACTACTACATTGTTACCTTGATAGACTAAAAAGGCTGACAAGTTGGCGGAAAAGATGAAAAGTCGCCGGAATGAGAGTGAAGCTTTTTCTTCAAAAATTTTCAAATTTAAATGAGAGATTGAAGAGAAGAGGGGAAAAGAAGAATAAAATAAGGAGTGGGGTAGTGTGAGAGTGTGTTTATGTGATTAAAAAAATTTGAGTGGGGATGAAGGGGTGTGGGGGTGGCTGTTTTGAAGAAAATTGGAAGAGGAAGAAGAAGAGGAAATCCCGTCTGTTTTTAGGTCTTTTAGTTCCCGGATCGATCCGGGTTCAGATCGGATCGATCCGACAAAAATGTTTTTTTTTTCAAACTTTATAAAACTTATAAAACTTAATGAAATCTTTATAAAACCTTAATAATACTAACTTTTTAAATAAAACCTTTTATAAAAAATTTTATAAAACTTTTAAATAATTTCATAATGATCCTATATATAAAATTTTCAAAAGTTATATAAATTTTTTTATAAATATTATAAAACTTATAGGGTTCCTAATTCCTTTATGTCTAAATCTTCCAGGGTTCTGATATAACGTTCTATCAACCTAACCTTAAGAAATGAGGCGTTTGAATTTTCTCTTTGATCTCCATCGGGATTTTCGGATAACCACCTAATCGTTCCTTTCTTAACAACATTCAAACACTCATCCTGGGATTTGGTTGTGCTTTCTCCACATTTCCCGTCATGCTCACTTTTTCCATAGATTCTACATCGCATTAAAAACTTGGCCCTTCTCTTTATCGAACTTCTCGATTTTCCATTACAAACTTCTTTCAATCTGATCTCTCTCAACAATTTCTTGTTTTTCACGAAAACTGAAGCTTCTATTGTAAACGCGACATCTTTATCAAGGCCTAATTTCAAAAGTAAAATAAAAACTCCTATTCTATCTAAAAAAGACATCCAGTTCTTTTACGTCTATCCGGTAAAAGACGAAACTAGTTTAAACATAAATAAAAACACAGAAAAGTAGAGTAAAGATAGATAGTACCTGGTATTTGGCTGATTTCAGTTTCTCTGCTTTTCAGTTTTTCTGCTTTTCTGCTTTTTTCAATTTGTCGGGGAATCAATCAGTAGCATTACTTCTTCTTTCAGTGTGATTCCTTCTCCCTCCACAAATAACTTTACTCTGTGGCCATTGGCTATAAAAGTCGTATTTCCATCAGTTAGTTCAACAGCTCCAGATTTGTAAACCCGTGTTACCTTAAATGGACCTGTCCATCTTGATTTAAGCTTACCTGGAAACAACTTTAAACGTGAATTGTACAAGAGCACTCGATCACCTACATGGAACTCACGTTTAAAGATTCTCTTATCATGGAAAGATTTCGTGCGTTCCTTGTAGATTCGAGCATTTTCATAAGAATCGAGACGAAATTCTTCTAGTTCTGTTAATTGAAGCAATCTATGATCACCGACGGCCTTAGGATCGAAATTAAGAAATCTAATAGCCCAGAAGGCTCGGTGTTCTAATTCAACTGGGAGATGACAAGATTTACCAAAAACTAGCTTATAGGGAGGACAACCAATTGGTGTTTTAAAAGTTGTTCTATACGCCCATAATGCATCATCTAATTTAACTGCCCAGTTTTTACGATTTGAATCCACTGTTTTCTCCACGATTCTTTTGATTTCTCTATTTGACACCTCTACCTGTCCACTGGTTTGCGGATGATAAAGTGTTCCTAACTTATGCGTTACACCATATTTTTCAACTATCTTAGTAAATGGTCTATTGCAAAAGTGTGAACCTCTATCACTAATGATAGCCCTTGGAATGCCATATCTGGTAAATATATTCTTTTTAAGGAATCGTATGACAACTTTGGTATCATTAGTGGGAAGAGCTTCAGCTTCTACCCATTTTGAAACATAATCTACCATTACAAGAATAAATCTTTTTCCAAAAGATATAGGGAAAAGTCCCATGAAATCTATACCCCAGACATCAAATAACTCACATTCTAAAATAGGTTGCATAGGCATTTCATGTTTTTTAGATATATTTCCCCATTTTTGATGAGACTCACAAGATTTAACATACTTATAAGCATCTCTATATAGTGTAGGCCAATAAAAACCACATTGTAAAACTTTAAAAGCAGTTTTCCAACCTCCATGATGACCTCCTGCCTCACGGTCATGACAAAATGATAAAATACTTAAAATTTCATTATCAGACACACATTTTCTGATTATCCCATCCGAACATTTACGGAAAAGGTCTGGTTCCTCCCAGTAATAAAATTTTAAGTCATAAAAGAATCTCTTTTTCTGCTGCCAAGTCCAATGAGACAGAATATAATCACAGGTTAAGTAATTAATGATATCTCCAAACCAAGGTGACATTTCCTTAGAAGGAATTCTATTCTTTAATAACTGCATGGTTGAAGGAGTATCTATTTTAAATAGTTGTTCATCAGGAAATGAGTCTTTAATTTCATTTCCTATTTCTTCATCATTTTCCATTCTACTTAGATGATCTGCTACTACATTCTCACTTCCTTTTTTATCCTTAATTTCAATATCGAATTCTTGAAGTAACAGAATCCATCTAAGAAGACGAGGTTTAGCATCTTTCTTATTCAGTAAATATTTCAGTGCTGAATGGTCTGTATAAATTATTACCTTAGATCCAACGATATACGATCTAAATTTATCTAAGGCAAAAATTACAGCCAATAGTTCTTTTTCTGTAGTTGCATAATTAAGTTGAGCTGCGTTCAATGTGTGAGATGCATAATAAATTGCTTTGAGTACTTTGTTATATCTTTGACCTAAAACAGCTCCTACAGCTAAATCACTTGCATCACACATAATTTCAAACGGCAAATTCCAATCTGGTGCTACTAGCACTGGTGCAGTAGTTAACCTCGCTTTTAGGGTCTGAAAGGCTTCCATACATTTACTATCAAAGTTAAAAGGTACTTCTTTTTCAAGCAAATGACTTAGAGGCTTTGCTATTTTTGAAAAATCTGCAATGAACCTTCTATAAAAACCTGCATGTCCGAGAAATCCTCTTAGGGTTCTTAAATTAACTGGTGGAGGTAACTTTTCAATTACTTCGACTTTAGCTTTATCAACTTCAATACCTTCTTCAGAGATTCTATGACCTAAAACAATTCCTTCTGATACCATTAGATGACATTTTTCCCAGTTTAGTACTAGATTGGTATCTTCACAGCGTTGTAACACTCGTTCTAAGTGTAATAAACAAACATCAAATGAATCTCCGTAAACACTAAAGTCATCCATAAAAATTTCTAAGAATTTCTCAACCATATCAGCAAATATAGCCATCATACATCTCTGAAACGTAGCTGGTGCATTACACAAACCAAACGGCATTCTTTTATAAGCAAAAGTTTCATAAGGACAAGTGAAAGTAGTTTTTTCTCTATCTCCTGCTGCAATAAATATCTGTAAATATCGTGAATAACCATCTAAGAAACAGTAATACTTATGTCCACTTAAACGTTCCAACATTTGTACTATGAATGGAAGTGGATGATGATCTTTCTTAGTATGATCATTTAGTTTTCGAAAATCAAAGCACATTCGATAACCTGTAATCTCTCTTGTCGGAATCCATTCATTCTTTTCATTCTCTTTCACTGTGAAACCTCCTTTCTTTGGTACCACTTGAGTTGGACTTACCCATTCACTATCTGATATGGGAAAGATTATCCCCATTTCTAATAGCTTAATGACCTATTTCTTAACAATTAACTGCAAATTTGGATTGAGGCGGCGTTGCAGTTGAATACAAGGTTTAGCATATTCCTTCAGAATTATCTTATGAACGCAAATCTCCGGGCTAATACCTCGAATATCGGCAACTGTCCATCCAAAAGCTTTCTTATGCTTTTTCAACATTCTAAGTAATCGATCTTCTTGTAGCTCAGTTAAGGTTGACGAAATAATAACCGGTAATAGATCATTAGTTTCAAGAAAAGCATACTTCAGATTTAAAGGTAACGGTTTCAATTCCAGATTCTTAGGTGGATCTTCCAGTGATGGTTTAAGAACTGGTCCCTCTAGTTCTAATTTCAAATACTTATGCTATGATGGCTTAAAAGTAAAACTTCCTTTATCTAGAGAAAGGATTATCTCTTTCATTTCGGTGTCTTTCTCATCTTCCTTATAGATAGATAGAGTTAAGCATTCTTCTAATCTGTCTTCAAAAGTTGGTAACTGAATATCATAGGCAGAATGAATATCTTCTATAAAAGAACATGATTCTGGTGATCTGTATGGATGGTTCATAGCTTTGAAAATATTGAAAGTAACTTCATCTTCATTGACTCTCAGAATTAACTCTCCTTTCTGGACATCTATTAAAGTTCTTCCTGTAGCTAGAAATGGTCGACCTAAGATAAGTGGCGCTGAATATCCTTCTTCCATTTCCATAACTACAAAGTCTACTGGAAAGTAGAACTTGTCTACTTTAACCAATACGTCCTCAATAATTCCTTTAGGGTATTTAATCGATCTATCTGCCATTTGCAGAGTCATTTCAGTCTTCGTAAGCTTTCCTATGCCTAGTTTCTTATAATCCTCATAAGACATGAGATTTATACTAGCTCCAAGATCACATAAGACCTTCTTAAACAGAAATCCTCCAATTTCACATGGAATGGTAAAACTTCCAGGATCTTTCATTTTAGGTGGTAACTTATGCTGCAAAACTGCAGAACATTCTTCATTTAGGTATATATTCTCATATTCCTCTAATTTTTTCTTGTTTGGCAGAATACCTTTCAGAAACTTTCCATAAGCAGGCATACTAATTAGAGCTTCGATAACAGTGATATTAACATGAATATGACGAAAAGTATCAAGGAAACGAGCATACTTCTTATCAGTTTTAATCTTTTTAATTTGCTCCTTAGGTGGGTAAGGTAAAGATTCTAAATCTACAACCTTTGATCCCAAAGCCATTTTCTCTTTTCCTTTCTCCTTAAATCTTGAAGTGTTACTTGGTTGCCATATATCATAATCTTTTTCCTTTAAAACGCTCCCTGAATCGATCTCTTTTTCAGAATTTTTCAACTCTTCCTGTTTATCATCCTTGCTTTCCGTATCACGTACTCTAACATGTTCCTTGAATAAAGTCCTTAAATCTTTATCCATGGGATCTTTCAAAATCCTTGGGATTTTTACCCATTTTTCACCTTCATTTTCAGGGTCCAAACTTCTATTTCCTTTCAAGAAATTCTCTATGATTTCTTCTTCCTCATCGGTGAATACAAGTTCATCTTTAGTTTCATCATTTTTTTCATCTAAATCATCTTCTACTTCATTATTTCCGAAGTTTTCTATTCCATTACTACCACAGAGTTTTCTACTTCTCGTAACTACAGCATTTACCTCTCTCGGATTTCTTTCCGTGTTACTTGGTAATCCTCCTGGTGGTCTACTGTTTTTACGTTCACCTTCCCTACTCAAATGATCTTCCATATTCCTTAATGAGGCTTCTATCGTTCTCATTCTGGTATCATGTCCACTCATAGATGTTTTCATTGTACTCATATCTTTAGTGATTGTACCAATAGAAGTCATCATTGTTTCCATATTCTTAACTTGAGTAGATACTACACCCATCATATTTTCCATTAGTTTCTCCCATTTTTCAACTCCTTCTGCAGGTTGAGTTGAACTTTGAGTTACTGGTATACTTTGAGTGGTATGTTGAGGATAGGATCTAGGTAATGATTGTAAATTCTGATTAGATGTGTTTTCTTGATAAACTTGATTATTATTCGAATTCCATATGGAACTGGATATGGCGGTTGTCCTTGCTTACTAGGGTTTTCAGACCATCGAAAAGTAGGGTGGTCTCTTCTTATAGCATTAAATGAGTTTGAGTATGCATTGTTCAAATTCCTATGCTGCTGAAGAAAACTTACCTCCTCTCTCGAATATCCTGTTGGTTCTTCAATCCCTAATGGCATATTATCCTGATTTGAGTATTCAGTTGGTGTACTATTTTCTGAACTTTGGTTTTTGTTCGATTGTAGGCCATCAAATCTCCTACTCAAATTTTCTAAATGTGCTAGAACTTCCGTATTAGATGTACATTCTCCTGCAAAAGTTACTTTTCTGGTGCTAGAACCGGTTTCCCACATTCGGTTATTTTTGGAAATCTTTTCTATAGCACCGTAAACTCTTTGTGCTTCACTCATCATTAAAGAACCACCACATGCATGATCTACATCCGCACGTGAGTCTTTTCGTAATTTACGACAGAAAAGTTGGATTTGCATATCTAAGGAATAACCATGGTCGGGACAGGCTCTTAACAATTTTTTAAATCTTTCCCAGGCATTCCCAAGCGTTTCTTCAGATCCTTGTCTAAAGTTGGCAACCTCGACTTTTAATTCCAAATTTCGTCCAGGAGTGAAATATTGTTTCAAGAATTCGGTTTGAATATCCTCCCAACTAGTAAGTGAGTGATGTGGAAGAGACATAAACCAATCTCGTGCTCGTCCTTTTAAAGAAAAAGGAAACATAGTCATCCTTGTTAGTTCCTTATGAGCACCTTGACTTTTGGCTGTATTGCACAATTCTTCGAAAAGATAGAGATGATGATGTGGATCTTCATCATCCTCTCCTAGAAATTGGGCTCTTGCGTCAATTAAACCAAAAAGATGAGATTTAATTTTGAAATTGTTCGCTCCTTCATTGGGTAAAAGAATGGGATTATTAGTATGGTTCCTTCTTATGGTTTGATCACAGATAGGCCTCGGGTTTGGTGGGTTATTACGATTATTCTGGTTCCGATTCTGATTATTTCTATTATTATTATTAGGGTTAACATGGTGTTGTCCATGCCCTAGAGCATGTTCTAGCCCTTGTTCAGGTGTTTCATCACTGATTTCGGCCATTCTCTTATTTCTGTTTGATGATGATTCTTGGTCAGGATTTCCCTGACTAGTATGACCACGATTACTCTCTACTCTTAACTGCCTTTCGTAAGTGTTTATGTCAGGCTTATAAGGAGTGAGTGGGGCCTTACCGCTTCTGGTCATCAACTAACGAAAAATAGAAAATACTCGACTTTGGTGAAAAGAGAAAATTGGTAACTAAAAAAATAGATACCAACGAAAAACAAAATAGAAATGAGACAAGAAAAAGTGTTGACTTATTCTCGAAAATTTTGAGCTGATAAGTAGTAACCATAGACACAAAGAAAAAAATTAGCGTCGTTCCCCGGCAACGGCGCCAGAAAGCTGACGTGGCCTTTTCTAATGCTATTCCAGTCCTTAACCGACAGTGTATCGGGTCAAACTGTAGTGCTAGTATGGTGAGTCAGGTGTCGAATCCTCAGGGAAACTTGGTAATTTTTTTTAAAGTGTGGTTAAACACCAAACAACTATTATTAACTCGATCTAAACCGCAATTTTATAACACATATGACTACTATTCTACTTCACATAAAATAAATGCGTAATTTAAAAGTTATTCTAATATAATATATATAGATATATAAATATATATAGATGTACATGGATTGCAAAATATATATATAGATATAAATATATAGATGCCAATATATTTATAGAACTAGCCAAAGTTTATATAATTGATTTATACGATTTTTTCCAGTAAAAGGAATGTGCTCGATCTTTCCTTTTATATTAGGTCCAATTGAGTAAATGAAACGGTGCACTCCTGAGGTTAACAATTCCTCCTCACACGAGCGTATGAAATTGTCATATGTCAAATTGTCATCAGTTCAATATCCACAACTGCCCCATGCTAATCTCAGTTAGTCTGAACAGGTACCGAGTACAAATCTACCCCGGATAAAAGAGGTTATTCCGTTTGTCAGACGGCCGATGTTATTCAAAAGGCTCCGGTTATCAGGCGGATCGATTTAACTTTCCGGTGTTAGTTTCAATTAAACCGTTAATTTTAACATTATTACGATCTTGAGCACAATTTCAATAAGATCCATCTTTCCCAAGACAAATCTGCCCCCGGGTAGGAAATAGGATTCCATTGTCACGCTTTCGCACGGCCAATTTTACCCTCCGGTTTTTCTATCTTTTATCTCATTTCCTAACTTCTCTGGTCAGTTCATCATTAGGTTATATGTTGCGAATCATCTTGGTTAATTACGTCAATCCGAATATTATCAATACGTTGTAAAATAGAAAAAGATTCAATTAACTCAATTTTAATCAATTTTTACTTAGACAGCATTCCTTTACCGAAAAAATCGAAATAAAACGATTACATAACTTTGGCTAGTTATTAGATTTAGCCTAAAACATTATGAAAAAGATAAAAACAAACATAACAAACATAAATACTTTAGAAATTTACCCGATTACAACTGTTGATTTAGAGGTCGTATTCTTCCGAACATTACAACGACTTCAACAACATTGGACTTTCGATAATCTTCGGAGCATTACAACGATACTATTATTACTACATTATTTATGGCATAAGACCTATATACATAATTACTACTAAGAAAAAGAGATTTAGAGATATATATATATATAAGCTAGAATATATATATATTGGTACACCTTGGCTGTCTGCATGTACTGCTTATTTATAGGCAGATTTTTCCTGGCCGGATCGATCCGGGATCAAGGTCGGATCGATCCGGGAATAAAAAAACATTATCTCCCACTTATTTTATGCAGACCCATGTGCTAATCATCATTACTTCACATTATTTGATAAGCCGGATCGATCCGGGGTGATGTCGGATTGATCCGGGTGTAATTCTTTCAATCTTCAGCTGAAACTTGATAAAATCATATCTTGAGTTGTAGATCTCCAATTGACATGATTCAAGAAGCGTTGGAAAGCTCTTTGAAAGATCTAAAACTTTTATGAAGGACTCTTCTTCAGAAAATGCCTTTTTGATGGGCCATTCGTTCGTCGAAAATATAATTCGATAATAATACTACGAATCGTTGATCCACTTGAACTTTTAAACTTGTGACACTTCCTTCAAAAGATATGATTTGACTTCAAAAAGTGTCGTCACTCGGGGTCTTGGTTTACCTAAAAATCTGCAATAAAATACAAAAAATACCCACGTGAATCTGACACGACACTCCGGTTACTAAACCGGTACACAATTTATAACTTTTTATTACTTTTACTAGTTTTTATATTATTTAGATTTATTCATAACTATTAATAATTCATAAGATTATCGTTATTATTTCTTATATTTTATATATAAAGAGTTAATAAAACATATAAAATATCGTAATTTTTATCATATAAATGTTATACATCAACAGTCTACTATCATGTCAGTGAAGGTAAACTGGAACCTAGAGCCATGAAATGGGTATTTGTTGGATACGGAGATGGAGTAAAAGGGTATAGAATCTAGTCATCAGCTGAAAATAGGGTTATACTCAGTATGAGTGTAGTCTTTGATGAAAATTCTATGCTTAACTCATCCGTGAGGGTCACATCTGAATCTGAAATTGGATCTGAAACTGAGAAGGTTGACAAACAGGTGGAGCTTCAAGTAGAGTCTGCTGAATTGAGAGACTCGGCATGGGACAATCAACACTCAGCAGATCCAGAGCTGGATCCAAACCAATCTGCTGAACAAGGGTCAGCAGACACTTAAACAGCTGATGTTGGTCAGCAGAGTATAGTTCTCAGAAGAGCTAGAAGGACCAATATTAGACCCCAAAGAAGATATAGGTTTGAGGAGGATATGGTTGGTTATGCACTACAGGTAGCTGAAGAAGTGGATGGTTTTGAACCAAACACTTACAGGGAAGTTGTGACATGTTCTGAGTCATCTCATTGGCTTGTTGCCATGGGAGAAGAAATGAAGTCACTTCAGAAGAATGGGACTCAGGATCTGGTCAAACAACCACAAGATAGAAGAGCGGTCTGCTACAAATGGATCTTCAAGAAAAGGAAGGAATGACATCTGCTGAGAGCATCAGATATAAGGCACGCTTTGTTGCAAGAGGGTTCAGTCAGAAAGAGGGGGTAGACTATATAGAGATATTTTCTCCAGTGGTCATACATGTTTCCATCAGGGTGTTATTAGCAATAGTGGCATATCAGAATCTTGAACTTGAGCAATTAGATATGAAGACAGCTTTTCTACATGGAGATGTAGATAAGGAAATTTATATGACTCAGCTAGAGGGTTTCCAAGTTCCTGGTAAGGAAGGATATGTTTGCACATTGAAAAAGTCCTTATATGGACTTAAGCAGGCCCTAAGACAGTGGTAGAAGAAGTTTGACATTTATATGATTCAGCAGGGTTATAGCATGAGTCCATATGATTATTGTGTTTATCACAACAAGTTGAAGGATGGTTCAATCATGTATCTGGTTCTGTATATGGATGATATGTTGATAGCTGCTGTGAACAAGTATGATATTCAAGATCTGAAGAATCTGCTCAAGGCTGAATTTGAGATGAAGGATTTGAGGAATGCAAAGAAAATTCCGGGGATGGAGATCTATAGAGATAGGAAGCAAGGGAAGTTGTTCTTGTCTCAGCATGGGTATATTGAAAAGGTATTATCCAGGCTTGGCATGTCAGCAGCCAAACCTATAGATACTCCTATGGCACCAAATCAACATATGTCTGCTGTGTTTGCTCCACAGTCAGCTGGAGAGGAAGAATACATGTCAAGGGTTCCATATGTTAGTGCAGTAGGCAATTTAATGTATGCCATGGTCTGTACTAGCCCTGATTTGGCTCAGGCAGTCTGTGTTGTCAGCAGGTTTATGGCTCAACCTGGAAAGAAACACTAGAAAGCGGTGAAGAGGATATTTAATTACCTTAGGGGTACATCTGATATTGGACTCATTTATGGAGGTGGTACTCAATATTTTGTCACAGGGTACTGTGATTCTGATTATGCTGCTGATGTTGACAGCAGGAGATTTATGACCGAGTATGTTTTTACTTCGGGTGGTTCTGTGGTAAGTTGGAAGGCAACTTTACAGGGTACAGTGACATTATCTACTACTGAAGCAGAATACATGGCACTGGCAGAAGCAGAAAATGAAGCAATCTGGTTAAAATGGCTAGTCAATGATCTGAGTCTACATCAAGATCAAGCCAGGGATTTTGATTTTTTTTGCAAGCCATCCCCAACTACCTCGTAGCAGAATTTCGGGTGGGTCAGCTATGTAAACCACAACGATGGCAGCTTCATTAACTGCCATATCCACCCCCACAAAGCAAAGCCGCCACGCCATTTACCCAATCATCACGACGTCGTTTCTTTCTGCTTCACGGTTTCGAATTGCTGCAACTAGCTTTTCTGTAATCACTGCTAAGAGAGTTCACATAAGAAGTTGTAAAAACATGTCTTCTTCCTTGACCTCAGAGAACAATGGAAGTTGTAAAGATGAAACGGTGATCGATTATCTAAATCCAATCTCGAAGCCATGCAAGTCGAGAGTGCCGATGATCGACTTATGATCACATCATTTGTGGGAGGGTTGCGTAATACAAAGTTATATATGAAGTTGAGCAGAGATATCCCTCATACCATGGATGAGTGTGTTAATGTGGTGCATAGATTCTGTCAAGGGGAAGAGGCAGTGCGTAGGCACACCCAATCCGACTGGATGGATTCGAAGAAGGACACTTGAGGTCCGAATAAGAATCAATCCAAAGGGCAGAACACCGAGAGCAAGCCGACAGTCTGGGACCGTATCACAGCGCCCGTCTCAGACCGATTGGGAAAGAAGGGGGCTCTACGCGATAAAGATATCATTCCCCTTAATCGGTCTCGGGGGGAAGTATTATCCATTATGATCTTGAAGGGTTTAGCGAAGAAACCGAGGCCACTAAAAAAGCCTCGAGAAAAGAGAAATCCCAGAAAGTATTGTGAGTTTCATGAGGATATAGGTCATACAACGGAGGATTGTGACGACCTGAAAAGAGACATCGATGCTTGTATTCAAGAAGGCAAGCTAGACGAGGTGGTTGATAGGTCTCAGGGCAGCGAACCCAAAGGGCGCAGAGAGTTTAAAAGGAAGAATTCTGAACAAGATCGAGATTGAGGTCGTGACGCTTAGAGGCGTAGAGATCGATCACCGCGACGGGGCCGATCTCTAGATCAAGAGAGAAACAATAGAGGCGACCCCGATAGAGATAGGTATGACGATAATCGACCCAATAATTACGTCAATACGATCTTTGGGCCAACTGAGAATGGTAAAGACCGAGCCAGTCGAGAGTCAACTGACAGCTCGAGGGAAAATAAGAGACTGAGATTTATAACTGAAGTCAGGTATGGACCCAAAGATGATATTCCCAAGTCTCGGAATCACATTGAAGGGTTGGGAATTGAAGCGGTGATTAGCCGAACTCGGGTATCGAGAGTATGCGTCGATAATGGTAGCGCGGTAAACATCTTGTATTACTCGGCTTTTGAGGCGATGAAGCTGAAAGAGAAGCACATAGCTCCTCTAGCGTCTCCTTTATTTGGGTTCACAGGACAAGCGGTCCATCCCAAGGAATCGATAAAATTGCTAACGACAGTCGGGGATGGCGAGAAAGGAATGACCCTTGAATTAAACTACTGGTAGTTAAGGCTCCTTCGGCATACAACGTCATCTTGGGACTGTTAGGTGTAGTGCCTGAAAGACAATTTCTGTAATTGTTTTTGACAGGATTTATAATTCATCTTAAAATTTTCATCTATGCTTATATTAATACACTGCTGAAAACTTTAAGTATATTGATATGTAATCACATAACTCAGTGTATGGCGTACACACGAGGATTGAGTTATGTAGGGTCGGGATTTTGAATTTTTTTTTCAAGCCATCCCCAACTACCTCGTAGCAGAATTTCGGGTGGGTCAGCTATGTAAACCACAACGATGGCAGCTTCATTAACTGCCATATCCACCTCCACAAAGCAAAGCCGCCACGCCATTTACCCAATAATCACGACGTCGTTTCTTTCTGCTTCACGGTTTCGAATTGCTGCAACTAGCTTTTCTGTAATCACTGCTAAGAGAGTTCACATAAGAAGTTGTAAAAACATGTCTTCTTCCTTGACCTCAGAGAACAATGGAAAAATCACTGCTCCGTACGGTTCGTGGAAGTCTCCCTTTACTTCCGACCTTGTCTCCGGTTCCGTTAAGAGTTTGGGTGGCACAGCCGTTGACTCCCACGGCCGCCTTTTCTGGCTCGAATCCCGTCCTACTGAATCAGGGTTATTTAACTTATACTGTTCTTTTTTGTAGTTAATGTACTACGACATACTTTTGGAAATGTTGTTACACAAGTAGTTGCACGAATGTTTGAAGTGAAATTGTGTTTTGTAGCAAAAAAAATCCTAAGTAAAACTGTTTATTGTATTTAGATAAATTCATTCTATGAGACTGCAGTTATACACAGAAGCATTGCTTACATAGGGGTCTGGGAAAATGTATTGTACGCCGAGAGTTTTGCAGCTGTGAAAGGCTCCATTTGTATAAATTTTGTGCATTATAATAATGTCACCAGGCCAATCCAATGAATACCAATTTCCGTTGATGAAAAGTTTTGGGTGGAATATTTTTTGTGGGTTGTGGAAAGTTGTATGGGTTGTTACTACACTGCATCACAACATTGTGTTATTGCATGATTGGTCATGCCGAGATAGATGAATGAATATAGGTTCTTTCTGCACTAAACTTGATAGTAAGGGGAGTGGGTGAGGGGAGGGAGGCTGAAACACTTGGTGAAAGGTGGGGGCACGTGCTCCCACTCAACATTGAGATTGTTTTTTTTGCATTAAAATGATGTAGTTTTGCTGTTAAAGAAAATATACATATCATTCGTGCCCCAATGGTATCTTCAATTTTCTAAGGTGCCCTCTAGTTTCTGTTTCTGCCAGTGGGCTGTAGGTACAAGCCTTATCTGTTTGCCTAAGGTGTCATAGGAATACATTTTTTGCGTTTTGAAAATGAATGTTTCAAGTAATGTTTTTGGTAATACAGGCGATTGGTGATAATGAAGGAAGGGGAAAGAGAAGGGGATGAAGCCATAGATGTTACGCCTAAGGAATTTTCAGTGAGGACAGTAGCACAGGAATATGGAGGTGGAGCGTTTAGAATTTGGGGGGACACGCTTGTTTTCTCGAATTATAAGGATCAAAGGCTCTATAAGCAGTCAATTTCTGCTAAAGGTATCATAATTACACATTTCTTTCTTTTTGAAATTGATTGATGGAAATGCTATTATTTTATCCCTGTACTTCTTACTTAGGAACTTAATTCTTTCATTTATGAACGTTATAATGCATTGTTATATCATGAGTTGGATCTCTTATTGGTTGCCATTTTTATATGAAAGAATAAGTGCATTTAGCATCTCTTTACCCTTGTTTCTGCTGCTCATTAGCTACTAGTCCACAAAACCTGAATGTTCACACTATATGAAATTTGTTTAGCTATATAGTGTTTTAAGTTAAACATAGAATTTGAGTTTTTCATTACTGTTAGAGATTTTTGTTAATGAGAATATCTTGACAAAGGTTGAGCACGATGCCAAGTTTCAGCCAAACTTTTCCTTTGCTTAATCTTTTGTGCTATTGCTGCCAGGTTCTGCCCCAGTGCCCCTCACTCCAGATTACGGAAAACCACTTGTATGCTATGCAGATGGAGTCTTTGACCCCCGCTTCAACCGCTACATTAGCGTACGTGAAGGTAGAAGAAAATCACTGAGACAGTTAGGCGTTAGTTGATCGAATGATTTTTATCGGTGCATTCATGCTTCATTTCACCTGTTACTCTGTCAGATTGTCGTGAAAGCAGTATAAACTCAGTCACAGATCTAATATCAATTGACCTCAACAACAAAGACATTCAAGGTGATCTTTGCTCATTTGTTCCGTTCTTCTTATTTCCCACTGCACGTTGCGCTTTCAATGCTTCATTCCACAAGTATGGCTGGAGTGTAGATGGTGTCTATGAGGTGCTTCTACTGCTTTTCTCCTATCGAACCTCATAGCGGTTTTGTTTACGCATGTATTACATGCACCAATGGTATTGCAGAACCAACAGTTCTAGTTTCCGGCAGTGACTTCTATGCTTTTCCCCGCTTGGATCCAAGAGGAGAGCGAATGGCTTGGATTCAGTGGTCACATCCTAACATGCCATGGGACAGATCAGAATTGTGGGTTGGCTACATCGATGATAACGGGTGAGAAAAAGCATTCTTGGCATGTCTCACAGTCATTGGGTGTGAGTATCTTCATCTGGTTACAGATGCTGATGTCGAATCTTGTTTTTTTCTTCGTGATTCAGAAAGATTTACAAACGAATTTGTGTTGCTGGTGGTGATCAAACCATTATAGAATCCACAACTGAACCCAAGTGGTCTCCTGAAGGTATTGGGTATAATAATCTTCTCAATGTGGCAATTAATCTTCTCAATGTGGCACTCGTTAAGATCTCTGAATTTGTATTTTCTTGTTTGCTCTATAAGCACTTTCGTCTTCTCGAAGGTTCCACACTTGTTGGAATAAGGGATAACTGTATAACCACTGTATTGCTGTAGTGTGTACCTAAAGATTCTTGTGAAACAGCTCTCTTGACAAAACACAAATCCATGAGTGAAAGAGAGAGAGAAAAAGAGCGAGAGTGAGTGAGAACAGGAGGGAGGGAAGGAGGAGAAAGAGAGAGAGAAACGGGGCTGTGAAGCAATGAACAGCAATCTTGATAATGGATCAGGTTGGAAATTTGACTTGACTATAGTTACTTTTATCATCATTGATTTTGATCCAACATAATTGAAAATAGGTCAAATTCTCGGACTTGAAGCCTATTTTATTTGTAACTAACTCTGTCTAGGTTATTTAATTGATTGGCAGGTAATAATCATACATAGTTATATCTCCTTGCCTTGTGTATTTGTATACATATACCACTTTTGGCTCCGTTAGTTGCACTGATATGCTTGTTTTGCTTTGGAGAAGCCGAGAAGGAGATAGATGGCCAGGCTGCTCCCCTGTTTAAAGAGACACATGTTTCAATTTGATTTATGTTGGTTGATCGACTCTTTATCCTCTACTATTCAAATTTATGCCGATATTAAATCTGATGCAAGCATTTACATTTTTCCAATTGAAAAGTCCTATAGTGCTGGATATGCATATTAATTTCAAGTTCTAAGTCTAGAACAGTCGTATATGGATTGAATATTTTGGTTGATGCACTTGCAGGAGATCTATATTTTATCTCTGATAGGAAAAGTGGGTTTTGGAACCTCTACAAATGGGTGAGCTTTTTATATCTTCTCCATACACAAAGAACATTCATGCATGTTGCCTAGTTTTGACATAGTCTTGCTTCTAGAAATTTTGCTGCATGTTGTCATTTCGTACAAGGTCAAACTTCCATTGCAAATGTTAATTTGCATGAATTTAGGTGCTACTGTGTTTGTACCTTCATTGGTACATAATTTTGGACTTTCATTTCTACTTTTGTTCTCTATTTTAGTAATGTTAATGTCACGCTGTATACAGGATGGCTTTTGGGATTGAGCTTCAGAATCCTTTGGAAACTTACCTTCTTTCTTTTCTAAATAGTCTAATTATTCTTTCATCTCTGTCATGCTGCCAGTTTCCTGATACTGATACATTTAGAGACGAGCTTCTTTGAAGCTGCATATGCTTAGATGTTATGGTGGTAATATCCTTCTTTTTCTTGTATGTCTGTAATTTGTGTCATCTTTTTAATTGTAGGTAGAATCTACTAACGAAGTCATTCCGGTGTACTGCTTGGATGCTGAGTTTGCCAGGCCTTTATGGGTATTTGGCAATAATTCCTATGAATTTATTCAAAATAAAAGTGAGAACACCTTGATTGCTTGTACTTACAGGTGATTTCCCGATTGATTGCTTTAAGAAGTTGCTTATATGTCCCCTTGTTTCTTTCTGATTTATTTTTTCTTTAAAATTTAATGTTGTTTAGATACTCGATCTTTCTCCATCTGGTTCTCCTGCACCTTTGTTGCTCCATATTCACACTTGTCATCACATGAAAGATGTAGATTTTGATTATTTGCAGGAAGATGGGGCGGTCATATGTTGGTATAATTGATGCTGCTCAGAGCAAATTATCGTTGCTTGACATTCCATTCACTGATATCAGTAACATTGTAAATTTCACACCTCTCACATTGTAACCTTAATTCATGCTTTATGGACGGTGATTGATCGATGAGCTTCCTCTGCAGACTTCATGGTCGAGTTACATATATGTTGAGGGAGCCTCATCAGTTCTTCCATTGTCAATTGCGAAGGTGTGCACTCATGCTATATCGATTGTGGTTCTCATAAAATGGTTCATTTGATCTTGACAAATTTCCTTCAATATTCTTTCATTGTGAAGATACATGTTGTCTTACCAGGTCACTTTAGATGATCAGATATCAAAAGCCGTGGATTTCAAGATTACATGGTCTTCTACATCTATTGATTCAGAAGTAAAATCTTACATCAGTGTGGCTGAATTTATAGAATTCCCTACTGTCATCCAGGGTCAAAGTGCATATGCTTATTTCTATCCGCCAACCAATCCTATTTATCAAGCCAATCCAGAAGAAAAGCCTCCACTGCTATTGAAAAGCCATGGTTTGCTTTAGTTCTCTTTCTTTCCTTATGCCCTATTTCGCTGAGATTTCCTGTCGCCATTCTACTAGAAATGTGCATATTGTACTATGTCATTCACAACAGGGAACACAATTCAAGACCTGATTAATCAACTTCCAGAATATTTGTGTTCGTTTTCTATTGTGTGTGTGTGTGTATATATATATTGATATATATTGTTTTGCTTTAAGAATCTTTTTATGTCTTCGCTCAAGGGCTCGATTCAGTTATTACGTTTACTGACGGGCGTGTGTTGCTGAGCAAGTGAATAATCTCTGTATTGAAATAGTGTCGGGACACTTTTTAGAAGGCTTTGTGCATCATCCAAGAAGTAATTTGTCATAATGCAGGTGGGCCTACTGCAGAGACACGTGCAGCATTGAACCTTAGTTTTCAGTATTGGACAAGTCGTGGTTGGGCCGTTGTGGATGTAAACTATGGTGGGAGTACTGGTACGCGTTGACTTTACCATTTTGAATTCCCTTTCTCAATGCATATATTAGTCTATCTATTTATCCATACCCTTATAAATGCACACTTGTAACTTCAATAAATGTATATTTTAGTAAGGTTGTTATTATGGCCTTATATGTCAACAAATCAGTACATGGAAATAATGCTACTTTTGCTTTCTTGCTCACCCAACAATTTCTTGTCTTAGTTTCGATTCACCACAAACCTAAATGGTGTGTTTGGACAGAATTTTCCACTTATCCACTCCACTATTTCCTTTACCTATTATTTTATTCACTACACTACTTTATTACAATTTCTTTCACCGATCATTTCTTCATCTACAAATAAAGAAATATTAAACCATCTAATCAATATTTCACTTCACTTTATTCACTCGGGTGATTTTTAGTTACTTCCTCCACATAGAGTAAAGTGATTCATGGAGTGATCAAAACCACACAGTTTATTATATTGTAAGATTTCAAATTAGGAAATGTTTATTCAATAGATTTTCTTAAGAGTTACAAAGAGGTTAGGAATACATATAGGATCAACGCCCAACAGCTAGGAGGGTGAGAAGACAGGAGAAACAGTCGGTCCCACTTGTTACCGTTAGTTAAGATAACTAACGCAACTAAGTCAAACTAGAGTGAAAAAGGATTAGACTAAAAGCAGGCTAATCAAACATTATTACATCAGATTAACCACCAATCTAAGACTAGTTAGACAGCCTTTCTAACATATACCTTAGATATAAATTGTGTGGTTCTGATAACTTTATGGGTCACTTCACTCCATGTTGAGAGTAACCAAAACTTTCCCTATTCACTCCACTACTTTATTAAAATTTCTCTCACCAATCATTTCCTCATCTACACAAATTTATAAAAAAAAAAAAAAACTGTCAACTATCTAATTAATATTTCACTTTACTTTTGTTTTATTCCCCTTAAATTGAATCGAGTCGAAATAATTCTTGTCCAAACAGACCCTAGTATGTGTGATGTATCTAGAAATTTACATCATTATCAGGTTTCATGGTAATTTAATTGATGGAAAGCCTTTGATAATCTTCCTCATAGAATTGTATTGGATTTTTTGATTGAAGGTTATGGCAGAGAATATCGAGAAAGGCTAAATGAGAAGTGGGGCATTGTTGATGTCGATGATTGCTGCAGCTGTGCTCAGTTCCTGGTAAGCAGGAGGGTTTTCATTCATTGTTACAGATGAATACTAGGTTGCACGGGTATATAATTTAGCTACCAAACATGAATATCTGTGCATCGTACGGCAAATATGACCCAATTAATAATTGAATGGGATGTTTGCCACTTGTCTGAGCCTGTAGGTTGATTCTGGGAAAGTTGATGGTAATCGTCTGTGCATTACTGGAGGCTCTGCTGGTGGGTATACGACACTGGCTGCACTAGCGTTTAGAGACACATTTAAAGCTGGGTCCTCTTTGTATGGTGTGAGTGTTTTAGGCCATTTACAATCAATCTCCCTCCCTTGTGGCTACTACTCGTTTTTTTGTAATTTTCTGTTTTATTATCTCAGCATTTTCCACCCTAACTGTAACAAGATTCTCTACTAACAGATAGGTGATCTGAATTTGTTGAGGGTAGAAACACACAAGTTTGAATCTCGCTATTTAGACGGTCTTGTTGGTACGTTGCACATCTGATTTTGAAATCTTTGCTGTATTTTTCTTCAGATACCCTGTTTTTTTGCGATGATATCGTCTCAATGGTTTATTCTGTTGTACTTATGTAAGTATTCAAATTTTATTTATGTTTTTCTTTCAAATCTCTATACAGGAGATGAAAAAGCATACTATGATCGGTCACCTATCAATTTTGTTGAAAAGTTTTCCTGCCCGATAATTCTATTCCAAGGGCTAGAGGATAAGGTATCTTTCTTGTATTTGGGAAAATAAATTATTCGCCTACTATTTGGAGATCATCTTTCGTTATTATCAATTAATGTACATTAATCTTGCAGGTCGTTCCCCCTGATCAAGCGCGTAAGATTTATCGTGCACTGAAGGATAGAGGGTTGCCTGTTGCTCTTGTGGAGTACGAGGGAGAGCAGCACGGTTTCCGCAAGGTCCTTTACTTCTTTATCTACTTACTTACACCTAACTTAAATGCATTAAACTTTAATATAACATCACTTACCTATTCAATATGTATTTTGGATGATTATATAGGCTGAAAATATCAAATTCACACTGGAACAACAAATGTTATTCTTCGCCCGTTTGGTGGGACATTTTAACGTTGCGGATGAGATCACGCCCATCAAAATCGAGAACTTCGACTAAATAAGCTGTTGTTAGCCCAAATTTTTTTTTTTTATTTAAAAAAAAAAAAAGGTTGAGAATGTTGTGAACAGATTGCTGCAAAAATAACATTCTCAACATCAGTTTGTTGTCAATTATAGAGATCATGGTCTTTTCACCATCTTTATAACATTCGGGAGCCAATACTTCGACTTAATTTTTTTATTTAATGAGAGTATTTAATTATGTAATCTATTTAGATTTTATATCATCTATCTAAGTTATCACAATAAAATAAATGCATAAATAAAGGGTGATGATCA